>WKLE02003446.1:0-53600 GCA_014885115.2 Asterionellopsis glacialis
TAGAAGTTGACACTGAAGTTAATGATGCTGATGATGCATCAGTTGTTGACCTACTACAAGAAGAGGATTCCGATATAGAAGAAATAGATTAACATTTTTGACATCTTTAATGAAATAGCTATGTATGTTACACATTAGTTTTTTTTCGTGATATCGTGAGCGTTTTGTGAGCAGAATATTGTAGAACGAAAACAGACTGTACAGAATTTACGTAGTTCTACATACACGGTCATTGCTGTAGAGACTCGCAGTTGGAATCTCATTTCACCCGAAAGGTAGAAATTCCTGCAATGATTTTTTCCGGAAAGTAGGTTTTGTCTGTACCTGGTACGTCATCGGATGAATTCACAACATGACACAACATGATACCTATCGAAGCACAGGCGGTACTCGCGAACGAACTACGGGCTGCTAAAAAAATAATCACCTCTTATCTTGTTGTCTGACTAGAGTATCCACATGGTCTCTTGGTTCCCTTACTTGCTAATGAGCCGCTCGATCATTTCCCTGGCTGACTCAATCACTTGACCAACAATCATTCTCAACTCACACGTCATTCTATTCTCGCTCAGCTCGTGGGCTCTCTAGTCCTACGGTAGCGTCCTACCTGGTACTGTAGGAGCTGGTACGCAGGTGGGACCTAAGCTTGCAAATCATCTAACACAGTCAGCAGTAGGACCTCTCTAGATTGCGGCGGGAATCCTCACGCTCCCATCTCTGGAACAGTTCGCATGTAAACAAGTTGCTACATACGCAGCTGAGCTTGAAAATAGGGTAACAACAGACAGCGTGTCAACGATACTATGCCAACATTATCTCTTGTAGACACATAGAACGCATTAGACGAAACAAAATGATGAAGATTATGAAAGTTCTTTTAGCCGCCACTTTGGTTGCCTTCACATCGGCATTTGTTGTTCCGCAGACAGCAACGCAATCTTCTGCTTCCACAAAACTTTTTATGGCAAATGATGAAGATCTTCTTCGTTGGGCACGTAGTTCTAGGTCGGCTTCAACAGAAGATCGTGTTGTGGAACTCAAAAGGCCTCTAGGAGTTGTTCTTAACGAAGATGATAATGGAAACGTTTACGTTGAGACTCTTGCACCTAAGGGTAATGCAGCACGAACGGGACAGGTACGTGATAATTTTTTTAAGTTCTGTAGGAACAGAAAGAACTAATGCTGAAAGACCATTGACAATCATTTATGGCTTTTTGATTCAGGAATGGTTTGTCTTGTCGATACCATTGCCCCCATGAATACTATAATTTCCTGCCAATCTTTGTTTGTTCCTTTTCTTCTTCCCTCATGACATTCAATAATTTTTTTTTGTGAATCGGCTGCAACAGGTGAAGGAAGGTGACATCGTTACCATGTGCTCAGCAACTTTTGGAGACCAAATGTGGTCAACTCGTGGTGTTGGTCTTACTCGTGTGTTGGCAGCTATCCGTGTCAGAGCTGGACCTACTGTAAAACTTGTTTTCGAAGATGCTAAAGAAGGCAAGCGCAAGGCTTCTGTTACAACAAAACAAATGAAGGCTATGGAGGAAGCACGAATTGCTGCCCAAAAGAAAAAGGATGCTCTTTTGACTGAGCTTGAAAGGGATGAAGAAAAGCTTAAGAAAGGAAAGTTCCTTGGTCTTTTTTAAGTACCTTTCACGATCTATTCTTTTTTTTTTTACATCGGCATATTGATAGCTAAATCATACACTACAAAAATCTAGAACACCATCTTACTCTATAAACAGCTTTTGCAAAATCATGTAGATTACAAATGTTTTACTGTTTCTTTCCTCACTTCCAATTGGAAAAAATTAGATGGTGCACAATTTTGAAAACATTATTTTATCACGTGTTAGATACCGGCATTCGAGAGAAAATTTTCAAAAAAGATCAAATTTTCAAAAAATTGAAAAATAGAAAATTCGTTAGCACTGAACCGCGAAAAGGGACACACTTTTCTTCCACTGCATTAGGAGATGAGTATTTTGACCATGTTACCATCATTAGAACGTATTCCAAAGAACAAGAGCAGGCTCTCGCATGTTAGGTTTCGTCGTGCCAATATCATGATTATGCTAGTTCCATGTCTTATAGTTGCGGTATACTCCCTAAAATTAACGTACATGATAACACCACATCGTCATACTTCTGGAACTAGAGTCAGGGATTCAAGTCGCAAACTCACCACGCAATTATTGCAGTACAGAAACACCAAAAATAGAAGGGAATTGGCAAATAGAACACAAGATGATCAAGTTATGACTTCTACTGCACGGAGAAGTCCTTCTCTCGATTTTCTTATTGCAGGTTTCCCCAAGTGTGGGACAACTACTCTCTTGTATGCTTTTGGAAAGCATGAGGAGACATCTATAAGTAGTACTGAGAAGTGTTCCTTTGCGAATCCGAACCATTCCGATGGCATGGCAGTTGGAAAACTAACTCAAGCGCTGATAGAACTAGATCCTTCACCGTCAGTCAAACGCGGAATCAAATGTCCAACAGGGATAAAGAATTACAGAGCCATTGAACGGCTGATGATGCATTCACCTGACACTCAGATCATAGTAGGATTGCGTCATCCTGTCAAATTCTTTCAGAGCTATTACAATTACCGTGTTACAGAAGCTTATGGTACGGCTAATCATGCTGTTGTGTTCTCCTTATCACCCTAATTTCCTTGCTACATTCGTCTAAATCCTGTACTTCATTTCTGATTCTAATACCCACAGACAAGAATTTGAAGGAAAAGCTTCCTCCAGTAGAAACACTTGTCGGTAATAACCATTGGAAAGGGGTATCAACTGAGGCCGCAAGATTCGAACTTCCGTTGATGCAGTTGGGGAAAACAGATATGACAGTGACTGACATGGATCAATTGGCGAACCGTCCTCACACAGCAGTTGTGGCTTCTCCATTTCGTATTTTCTTATATTCATTGGAACAACTTGAAGACTCCGACGAGGGCAGAGCAGAAAGATTCAGAGATGATATGCAGAAGTTTCTTGGATTGACAACACCGATTCCACCGTTTGGTCACGAGAATTTGAATCATTTTGTGGGAAAAAAAGCGCATCCAGAGACAATCAATATTTGTGATGCAAAATATAGGAAACTGAGAGCTACACTCATCTCGCAAAGCTCAAATACTAGAGAATGGATTCGCAACCAGTTCATTGCAAATCCAGACGTTACTGTTGGGGGTGAAGACTATTTTCTTGAGCTGATGGACACGTGGGGAGTTGACCCTTGTGGGGGCATTGTACTTGCGAATTCCTAAGCTTGCATACCTGGAACTGAATTTTCTTTCTCGTAAGGTGATTCAGAGTAAATATATTTCATAATTATTTATTTTAGCGACATCAAAAATCTTTTTAACAACGTACAGATAAAAATTGGGGGATTTGCTAGTCTAAACCATCTTGGAGTTCATGTCTCCATAGTTCTCCCTCTATCATATTTGATGAGTCGAAAGATGGTTGCCCAGTATTTTTGTGTAAACTTTCGATAGAAATATCTTTTCTTGAGGTCGCTATCGCAGCTTCGATTTCAGCAGCACAGGATTCTCTTGAAGCCTCCATCATGTCAAGAGCTTCTGAAAGCAACTCATTTCTTTCACCTTCTAACACTCGACATCGTCCGTAGAGTCTCTCAAATATGTCCCGCACAAGTGGGCTTGATATGCTGTACATTACTTCCATTTCTTCATCTTCAGTAAGATTTGCCAAAAATGGTTGAAGGGCAAAATTGAATGATGTGTCTTGTTCATTTTCTGGCAAACATCGAATTGGCGACGAGGAAAAATTAGATTCAGCCATATTTTGTATTTCTTGTTCCATTTCAGCAATATGAAGTCCAGCAGGGTCATATTTTTCAATCGAGAGACTATTTTCGCACACAGCATTCTCTTCGAGATCTGGCATTCCAAGTAGATTTGATAGAGCATCAAGTTGCTTCCATACACTGCCTGCATGTTGTTCATTTGTGCTCAAGTTTTCTTCATTGTCAACGACACCCGTCAGAGACTTAGCAACAACTCGACATTGGTTAAGCAATTGATTGGTCATCTCTCGGGCGAATTCTTCTGAAGAATCTTGTGAGGATGAATAATCGAATGGCTCTCCTTGAAGTACAGAATCAGAATCAGACATTACGTCGCTATCTGAGGCTTTCACGGCTTCATCGATGCTCCTCTCAAAGTCTTGTAAGGATTGAACCAGGGAATCAGAGACCACCACCGGAATTTCAAAGGAATCCTGGTCTTGCTCGGTAACAGCATTTTGTTGAGAGTCAATGGAAACTTCACCAGGGCTAACAAAAGCGCCGACGCCACAATCAGTCTTCTGTCCGACAATTTTCACATCAGATGGGCTGCTATGAATCAATACAGATTTCATATCTCCCACATTATATACTGGACGTTGTACCGGACTTACAACATCAGATGAATGCGTTTTTGACACCATTTCAGTTGAATGAGTTGGGAGCTCGTACCCTGTGTCATTCATAACTTGATTGTTTGACATTCTCCAAACTTGTACAGGACTAACAAAAGCTGGAGCTGGAGCTTGATCAAGTTTGATTATATTATCAATAGTTTGGTGAGGGCTGCCAAAGGTTTGCCCTAGCGTCTTGTCGGGATATATACCTTTTATTTCATTTCCATGGTCATTTTGGTACTGTGCCGACGTTGATGGTATCAGGTCTTGTGAAGGAATGACGCCTTCGGATTTGACGTCATTATGAGACTGGTTGTCTTTCGACTGCATCTCTTCAATGCGCGATTCCAGGCCAATGCGTTGTGTTTTTTCTTGGGCAAGCTTAATGTCCTTGCATTTCAAATCATCACGAAGAGTATTGCATTGAGTTTGAATCTGTTCGATCTCCATCTCCAGCGCACCTCTTTGATGTTGTTCATTCAAGAGCATTTCTTCTTTCGCTTTCAATTCATTCTGAAGCTCCTCGTATTGTGACTGAATCGCTTCGAATTCTTTTTGAGCAACAGCCACTTCGATTTCAAGTTGGTCAGTGCCGATTGCTTTACTCCTAGCTTCCTCCAAGCTTTTCTCTACTGACTCAAGTTTCGTCTTCAAGTTGACATTGTGACTCTTTTCTTGTAAAAGAATGTCATCCTTGTACTGCAAATCATCTCGAAGCCTGTCGCATTGTTCTTTGATTTCCTCTACTTGACCTTCGAGACTAGCTCGTTGTTTCTTCTCATTGGAAAGCACGTCATCCTTAGATTGCAAGTCATTTCGAAGCTTCTCGCATTGGAAGCGGATCTCTTCCAATTGAGAATTAAGAGTGCACCGTTGCTTTTCTTCTTGAGCCAGCTTGTCAGTCTTCGTTTGCAACTCGTCACGAAGCTTACTGCATTGGGATCGAATATCATCATAGTCATTTGATTTACTTGTAACTGTTTCTTGAAGCGATGCTATTTGTGTCTCTAAACTTTGTTTCTCTTTCATTTCCTGTGAAATGACATCATCCTTTGACTGCAAAGCAGCCTTAAGCTGTTCACACTGTGATTCCATCTCGTAAATCCGTGTTTCTAACGAAGATCGCTGCTTCTGTTCAATTGCAAGCTTGTCGTTTGCGGACTTCAACTGCTCCGATAGGTCAGCAGACTGTGATTCCAGCTTAGTAACTTGAGCTTCCAAAGATTTTCTTTGTATTTCTTCAGCTGACAATATGCCGTCTTTGGAGTGCAAATCATTTTGAAGCTGGTCACACTGAGATTTTAGTTGCTCGGACTCTTGTTGTTTGGTCTTTAGCGTTTCCTGAAGTGATGTTAGCCGCGTCTCTAATGAAAACCTTTGTTGTTGTTCGTGTAGAAGAATTCCATCCTTGCATTGCAAGCCATCCATAAGTTCATTATACTGCAGTTTAACCTTTTCCAATTGAGCCTCCACCTCCAATTTTTGAGCTTGCTCTTTTGATAGTATGCCATCCTTAGATTCCAATTCAGATTGAAGTGTATCACATTTTCTTTGAATATCATCCAATTGATTCTCCAACTCTATACGCTGTGTTTGCTCTTGTGACAGGCCATTAAGATTATCTTCCAAATCTTTCTGAAGCTTATCACATTGCTCCTTGGTTTGCTTGAATTCACTTGATTTGACAGTAGCTACCTCTAAGGCTTCCTTGAGTGATACAATTTGATTCTCAAATTCATTTCGTTGTTTGCTTTCACGTTCAAGTATTTCATCTTTTAACTTTAGGTCCCTTTGAAGATCCTCACATTGTGATTTGATTGCTTCCATTCGACCTTCCATGTCAGAACGTTGTTTTTGTGCATGTGATATTATCTCATTCTTGGATTGCAACTCATCACGAAGTTCATCACATTGTTTTTCAATTGCATTTGATTTAGTTGTTGCAACCTCCAATGATTCTTGTAACAAGACATTCTTTGTTTCTACAGTATAACGCTGTTTCTGTTCATGTGATAGCATATCGTCCTTTGAGTACAAATCATTACGAAGTTCATCACATTCCTTTTGGATGTCCTCAAATTCGTTTGCTTTAGTCGTAGTAACCTCCAATGATTCTTGTAAGGATGCATTCTGTTTCTCCAATATATACCTTTGCTTTTGTTCATGTGACAGCATGTCATCCTTAGACTTTAAGTCATCTTGAAGTTGTTTGCATTGAATTTGAATGTTCTCCATTTGTGTTTCAACAATCATCTGTTGCTCTTCTTTTTGAGCAATACATTCATCCTTGGACTGTAATTTCTCTTGAAGTTTATCACATTGTAACTCGATACGTTTCAATTCATTGGAAGTTGTTGTATTCACTTCTTCAAGTGATCCAATCTGTGTTTCCAAGGAAGACAAAGTATCAGATTTGACTTGAATGTCCGTCTGTAACTGTCGATATTCTTGTTGCAACTCTTTATATTCCTTGCCTAGTTTTGTCTTTTCTTCTTCCAAAGCAACCAATTTCATTTCCAACGCACTGCGTTGACTTTGCTCATTCGCAATGATTGTATCCTTGGATTTCATATCTTTTTTAAGTTGTTCATACTGCAATTGCAGCTGCTTATAGTTGTCATCCTTCAATGTTTCAGTCGTCATTTTGGTGGCGTTGGTATTACTATTCGTTGCGTTTATTGTAGTAACTTTATGCAATTCTTCTTGTAACGTTGCAATTTGATGTTGCAATACCTTTCGTTCTTCTTGTTCACGTGCTAACACTACATTCTTTGATTTTAATGCTTCACGTAGTGTTGCAATCTGGACAGTGGTATTGGTTGAAACAGTTTGATCCTTCACAACAATCAATGATTGAGATTGATACGATTCTGATGATGATGTATCTTGAACATCCGCAAGTTTTTGTTCTAAACTAACAATTTGCGATTTCAATAATTCTTGTTCCTTTTGTTTTGACTGTAATTCCTTTTCCAGTTGTACACACTTGGACTTGATTCGTTTCACGTCTTCAACAACATGGTTGGCATCATCCGTATCATTATCTTGCTGTTGCTGTTGTTCGAGTTTCTTTTCCTGTTGTAAAATACTAATTTGTGATTTTAAAGATTCTTGTTCAATCTGTTTCGATTGTAATGCCTTTTCAAGTTGTACACATTTAGTTTTTAATTGTTCAACCATTACTTCTTTGTCAGCATCTTGTTCATAATGACTACCATCACCAACACCACTGCATTGTGTTGCCTGATCCACTGCATTTACACCTAGTGTGGTATTCGTATTAGTAGCAGTTTCTTCGCGTGGTTGTTGGTGTTGGTGTATCTTTTGAAAATCAATAGCTTGTGATATATCAGATAAGGATGATTTCATAATGACAGGTGAAACATAACTCATATCCATGGCACCAACACTATCTGCAGGAGGAACAGGGACAGCAGTCGTCCCATTTGTACAACGATGACTGTTGCTTGTACTTGTTGGATACGAAGAAGAATGTATGACTGTTGCTGATGCTAATGGACTTTGTACAAGTTTATTCAAGGATGTTCCAGATGTTGAATAATAATCCACTGAATAATCACCAATACCACCTACCAAAAGACTACTATTACCACCACCACCAATATGACCCACAGATGATGATATTGTATCTGTAGATTGATTATGTAAATCACTCTTGACTGGTGATATTTCATTATTCATCAAAATTTGTGAAAATTCTGGACCACCATGACTCGATTTGTGTAGTTCGTGTTCGTCTTCTTCTTCGCCGTCATCTGCAGATATAGAAATCATGGCAGAACTATCCAACAACATGTTGTCACCACCATTGGATTGACTTTCATTAATTGATGCTGCAGTTGTTGGTCTTTTTGCCACAAGCACTTTTCGTTTCCTTTTGATAGTATCAGTAGGTGTAGCAGTACATTCATCAAATGGACATTCACTTGATATATCATGATGACCTCCTTTGTCCAAGTTATTCATCATGTTATCTTCCTTGTACATTAATGTTTCTAATTTGGCTTGTAATTCTGACTTTTTCATTAATTCAAGTTGTAACGTCATGGCATGTAGAGTATCTTTCAAGGTTGCATTTTCCGTTTGTAATGTGGTTTGGACTATGCCATGCTCTTTTTTAAGTTTTGAATGTGTTTCACAGAGTGTATCATACTTGTTGATCCATTCATTCCGATCTTGTGTTATGGAGTCCAAGTTACGTTCCAAGGTTGTTATTTGAGATTGTAACATGTGCTGTTTATCGTCGTGACTTTGGAGTATGCTTTCTTTTTCGTTGACCCATTGTTGCTGTTGTTGTTTCATTAAATCTTCTTGTTGGTCCAACAAGTCTTGTTTGATTTGTAATTGATGTTGTAACTCTTTTTCATTATCATTGTCATGGATAGTATCATCATCTGTTTGAATTCCAATGGAAAGCATAGCTGATTTACGTAATTGAGGTGGTAATTCTTGTACTTTACTTTGCAAGTAGGTATTCATACGTATCAAATCTTGTAAATTAATTTCTAAATCTTTGGTTTCATCACGTGCATATTGATATTGCTGTTCAGTACGTTCTAATTCAGCCACCAATTCAGCTACAACACGTTTGGCATCATCTTGTTGATGCTGTAACATTTGTTCTAACTGTTGTATTTTTTGGGAATTAGTATTGGATGGTGGTGAAGAAGATTGTGGTGGTGGTGGATGGAATGGTGATTCATTATGAGCATTGTTGCTATTCCTATTGTTGTGGTTGTGGTTATGAAATGTTTGCCATCCCTGTTCTAATGCAAACAAATCAAAATCAGATTGTTGTTGCGATTGTTGTTGGAGGGGCAGTGATTGTTGTTGTTGTTGTTGTTGTCCTGTAACAGTAGGATGACTCCTGGCAGTGCTTACGGTACCTCCTCCAGTAAATGTATCTGTCCCACTGGTAGTTGTGGGTGATGATGCTGTAGAGGATGTACGTGTTGCTGTTGCAGAAGGTAAGGGTGACTCATATTCACCTGAATCTGCAGTATTGACCAAGAGTTCTTGGTGTGGTATAATGCCTTTGGATAGATTCAACAATCGTTGTTGCTGTTGCTGTTCCATTTGGTGTTGCAATTCTATCTTTTGTTGTTGCAATTCCAATTCCTTTTGTAATTGTTGTTCGGTAATGGCTTTTTTTAATCCTTCCAATTCAATAATTAAATCACGTGCACGTGCTTCACTGGAGGCATGTCCTAATGAGGCTCGATCTAATTGATCTTCCAACGTGTTGCGTTTGGATCGTTCTTCTTCCAATTGTTGTTGAAGTATCATGACTTGATGTTCGACACGTGGTATGACCGTAGTAGATGATGCTGCTGCTGATGTGTTGGACGTTTGTGATTGTGATTGCTGTACGGGTGGTGTCACTGTTGGTCCTATTGTTGATGTTGCTTTTCGATTACTTTTCGTTTGTGTTGATGACGCCATGGAAAGACGTGTTATTGGTCGTATTGAACTTTTTCGACCTCGACAATGACTGTTGTTGTTATTGTTGTAATGTGAGTCATCGTCATCATTATCAAACGAAGAGGAAGAACCATTTGGATCAAATAATAATTCACTGTCATCGTCGTCATTAGTAGCGCCATGAGTACCATTACCGTCATCGTCGTCGTCATTTAACAAATACTGATACAAGGCATCACGTTCCCCTAACGCTTCGTGAAGCATACTAGACATGTTTGAAGTATGAGTCTTATTATTATTATTGCTTTTGTTCTTGTTCCGTGAGGAGGAGGAAGAGCAGGAGGACTGTTGTGATTTTGAACAATGTAACAAATATGTTTCATCATCCTCATCAGGATTGTCCATCATGATGAACAATTATGTTTTAAAACAATCTTCTCTTTCTCTCTCTCTCTCTTTGTATCGTTGTGTTATCGTGCTGTCGACTGTGATGGATATAAATCACTCAAGTTTCTACAGTTCTTGGCAAACCGTAGAAACGAAAGAAAAAAGGAAAGTCTCTTATTTTTTTTGCGTGAACTCTCGTTTGCGTGTTAGCGATAGAGGGAGTCGAGAGAGAGGGGAACAAACAAAAACTCTCAAGTTGGAGAAGTTCTACACTCGCGACTACTCTATCCAGATTGGCAGTTCCACCTTGCTCGCTAGAGAGAGTAGTGTTAACCCATGAAAAAAACAGGGGCGGGTCTCGGTTGGTTGTGTACAGCCACACAAGAAATAATATAATAAATCCTATGCTTTCTATATGTAAGGGAAATACACATGAAAATGTGAAATGCGGAATGTTTCCTATTGGCGGGGGTAAAAGGATGGATATGGATACAGTTAGGAGTCCTAAAAGCATGGCTTGCAACACACATTTTTCGCGGGAACGCTTGCTACATAAGAGAGAGGTGCGCCTCGATGTCACGGTACGTGATACAAGCTGTACAAACCGTCAGTTTCGTTTTGAAACCCACCTGCCTTGCTAGGAATTGGCGAATCTGTGTGTGACCACTAGGAAAACCTGTATTTGGTATATATTGCACGTAACAAGGGTCGTACAATTTTTAGCGCGCCGAGCTTGTAATACACATGATGTGTCACCATCAAAATTTCAGGAGAACGCACTCCAATGCTGACCTTGATGATATCATTATGACGTCTTATTTTGAGCTTGAGTGGCTCTATTATTTTGTTGTCTTGTTGGTCGGGCGTGTTTCGCTCGTTCGGTTTCTAAGCAAATAATATAAAAATATTACAGTATAGAGAGAGGGTCCTACTACTGTGTTTTTTTGGCGTGACATCGACACAGCAAGAAGAAATTCGAAAAAAAAACACACACACACAATCGAGACACCGGGACGAGAGTGATTGGCATACAGCAAAACACGACAAGAAGAGTACCAGGCACACACAGAGAAAGAGAGAAAGAGAAGGAAAAAAAAGAAGTTCAACATTAGGACTTTCATCAGTTTCAACTTTTGTGGACATATGAGATAGGACAAAAGTCATCATCTCTTTTGATTTATTAAAAAAGAAATTCCAAGAAAAACGCAACACCAAGGGGGAAAAAATTAAGAGCAATAGTGATCCGTGACATACCTCATTCACACGGAACTTGAATAATTGATTCATAAACATGACAACATCTTCTAATTCAGACAACGTCAAAGTTGTAGAATCTTCCAGTCGTAATGACACTTCTGCTGCTGCTGCTGCTGCTGGATCAAATGTATCAACATGGTCTCGACGAACTCGTTCAGCACCACGAGAAACTCCACAAATGAATACATTAGATCATGATGGTACTGATTTTGATGTGGAGAATCCAAGAATAATAGCTGACAGTGACAGCAATACTCCAACAGAAACAAAAACACCAAATCATAAAACGATAATAACAACACCACCCTCTGTCAAATCATGGAGACCCCCTACACCACCACCTTCAGAACGAAAACGACATAATTCAGATGGTGCAGCAGAACAAAAAAAATCACCATCATTGTCGTCGTCGTCGTCATCATCATGGTGGCGACCACGATGGACGAGATCCACATCCTCACCATCCTTATCGAGCATGGACAAGAAAGAATTAGGTATTTCGACAGGCATTCCCACTGCAACTGATTTTTCAGATATTCTCATTGGTACATCAGGATCCTTGTCACCTGCAACTTTACGAAACGATGAAACAAAAGATATTGATCATACAACAACAACAACAACAATCAAGAAACATTTTAAACACATTAAGAATAAAAAATTGTTGGAACCCTTACAAAAACAACCATCTCATGAAGATGAGGATGCTGCTGTTACTACTAATACTAATAAGAAGAAGGAAGCATCGAATCCTACTACTACTACAACGACAAGAGAAGATGAATTACGACAAGATTGTTCCTTCTTTTACCGAGATATGGATGATGATGATTCTAATGTCAATGGGAATGAAGCAGATATGGCAGTAGGAGGAGACACAACAACAACAGCAGCAATGACAAATGCCATGGAAGAATTTGAAGATGAATTCCATGTAAGTGCCATGTTGGGTCAACATCATTATCGTACAAGACGAGAAGAACACATGGCCAAAAATTTATTTCGAAATCGATTAGCCCGTAAATTTCGTCGTACTCGTGGTCGTCGTAGGAATTATACCAGAATGGATGGATTGAATAGTGCCACAACACTAACACGAAATGGTGGAAATCATATAGTTCAAACAGAATCACCATCTCATGTATCCTTTCGTACAAGATTTGATGAATTAAATGCTATAATACCTCCCTCCGCCGTACGTCGTAATGGTGGTGACGGTAGTGGTGATGAATCTGAAAATGAAGATGATATAAGTGATATACATTTTGATTTAGAATTACAATTAGAAACTGGTGGCAATGGAGATGGATGTGATTCGGAAATACCAAGAGTTGCCAACTTTGCACAATCGTCTTCCTTATCGTATTATCATGATGGTAAAGTATTAATGAGATTACCACAAGATAATGTACGATTATTGGTAGATCCAGATTTAGCACCTGGTATTTTATCTGTAGAACGGAAACCACGTCCTACTACTGCTGCTGCTTCAAAAAAGAAAAAGAGAAAAAAGAAAAATAAGGTACCATCTTCTGAAGATAGTAGTAGTCAAGCACAAGAAACAGAAGGCAATACTTTGAACAACAATACCAATCATACCAATAAATGGAAAGAAGAGTTAACCTATGTATTGACGGTAGATGAAAATGTATACAAGGGACTTTTAAGTGAAATATTCAATTCGGAACGTACACCCTGTGGTTTGTATTATTGTTGTGCAGAAGCTGACAATAAAGGTCATGTTCATATTGGTGTAGCTGTCTTTATCATGACAATCTTTATGATTATATTGTTTGTCAATACAGTCATATATCCCTTTTAAAATACACATGAATGAATGAACGAAATAATAATTATGTCGTTTAAGTAAAACACAATTTTATTTCTCTAGAGAGAGGGAAACACTGTTGAGTAGACTACCTTTAGGTTCATTTCTATTCCTATGGATCTATCTTTTCTGTCGTGTATCAAGCAGACTGGAACAATACTTACTAGATGTCTTTCGTTGGGAAATTCAACAGCAGTTCTCTGACCAGATAGACGCTCATTGTGAAGAGCAAGTGAAAATGCCAAATCTCAAAATTTTGTGTGATTGATTGCAACACGATAAATACATGAATTTCCAGCTCGGTAACGATGAATTATACTCGAGTTTGAAAACGAAACAATCATATAAAGTTTCAGTAAGATAAATCAGACCAGACGAGTAGTTCTTAGATGGTAATTCAATCCTTTAATGAAATAATGATACCAACAGAAATTGGTCCACCTTTTTTTTTTATTTTCCACCACCCAACTCTAGAGAGGTAACTTCATTATCTTTCTTTCTTCTGTTACTCCTCACTTCCTACCAGCAATTTGTAACCCATCATTTTCTATTTGTCGTCATTATGTATCACACGTACTTATTCATAGTTTGATTCCACGTTTTTTCAATTCTATACGTGCTTCTTTCACTTGACGATCTATTTCAGCTACGGCATCTGGACAATCTTCAAATGTAATTACACCATAAAGTATGGTAACTAATGCATATATTCCTAACATTCCAATAGCCAAAACAGGGGCATACCAAACTAAAAGCGTTGTAACATTCGAAGCGAAAGGGCTTAATTCCACTATTTTATCCATATTCGATAAGGATGCATGCCAAATACTGAAAAAAAGTACTCCATAGACTAAAAAGATTTGATACCGTAATAAACCTAATCCACTCATAATTTTGTTTTAATTTTGATGGTTCGTTCGTAGCTCTTTTGTTGTCTTGGGCTGGCCTCAATAATTGTTGTGGTAAGTTACGCTTTTTTTAATGTTGGTTTCTCTAGAGGCTACTAACTATCTCCTGCTGCTCACTTTGAGTGTTTCGAAATTTTTTTTGGGATAGGTTGGCTGTGATCAACGATCAATCAATCTCAAAATCCTCTTGTTTGCTCCTCCGAGACAAAAAATCGACTCAGACAAAGTTTTTGGAAACATTAGGGATAAGTCTTATTGACGTAAACATTCTCTGATGAGTCATATCTCTAAAAAGATTCTCACAGAATATGGCGCGAAAACAGAATCTTGGACAAAAAATCGCATTGCCTCCAACAAGAGGATCACAAATTGTCGCCTCGACGACGTTAGAGTCATCATCATCTTCATCATCATGGTGAAACGAAAACGATTATCAACTCCCTTGGTGAAACACGAGGACGAAATCAAACCTGATGAAATTAGTTCTAATCATGTTGTAACTCCTGATTCCTCTTCATTATCACCACGTCGAAGAAGTCAACGCTTAAAAAGTCTTCCCACCGTGAAGGATCTAGACGATTGTTCTCCTTCTGTCCCCGACATTGCCCACAGTAGTGCTTCTATCAAGCCTGACCCTGTGGGGAGCAGCAACACAGGGATGGTGAATATTAAACCTGATCCTATAGGAAGCAGTAGACATGATAGTAATGTTGCGGCTTCGATAAAAAAGAGTGGTTCAAGCGAAATTGAAAGTAGTAATAATGTAGATCCTGCAACACTTTTGTTACAATATCAAATGGCGATAGCTGTAGATGGATTGGCTAAATTACATCCTGAAGTTGTAGAGGAAAACGTGGAACGCAAGAAAAAGATATTTGATACTTGTGGTGATCGTGATTCGTTAACAGATAGTGTTATATCTACCATGTTGTCCCAAAATACAACAGCCGCCAATACTCGAGAAGCCTTTCGTCGTTTAAAGGAAGAATTCCCTACATGGGAAAAAGTTGCTGAATTACCTGCAACGAACTTGACGAAATTAGAAAATACCATCAAGGTGGCAGGTTTGGCGAAAACAAGAGCAGAACGCATACATAAGATACTATGCACGTTACAAGAAGAACGCGGTGAACCATCCTTTCATTATTTACGTGACATGTCGGATGAGGATATTAAAGTTGAATTACGTCGATTCAAGGGCTTGGGTCCCAAAACAATATCTTGCGTGCTCATGTTTAGTTTGGCACGACCTGAATTCCCTGTTGATACACATGTATTACGAATTTCGAAGTCTATGAAATGGATCCCATCAAGTTCTTCACGAGAAAGCGCCTACGACTATTTAAATCAGGTTGTCCCACCTAAACTCAAAATGGACCTCCATTGTCTTTTGGTAACTCATGGTAGACATTGTCATAACTGTGCAGCCAATCGTAAACCACAATTCCCACCCAAGGATGGATCTAAATTAGTTTGTCCTCTTGTTGGATTAAGTAAAGTGACCGCCGCATCAATTTCCAAGGCCATGATGAATCAAGTACAGAAAATGTTATGAAAATACAGTATTTTTAATCAAATTATGGATAATTTTTTTAGTAGAGATACCGTACATCAACTATTTTAAACGATTGTCTTCCTTTCAAATTCAAAAATCTTTTTTTCTTTGGTGTACCGAAGCTGAATTGAGACTTGCGAAAATTTGTAATTTTTACTGACTTCTAACACTCTTGTTTGAAACCAAAAAAAGGCGGGGTCATCACAAGATTTTACATTTTTGGTGCATGTGAAAATTCACTTCTTATCGTATATTTCATGAACACGCAAACTTCCATGTAAATAACGAAAAGGAGAAGTAAGCTATGAGTCAACCGCGGGGCGACGATGGAATTCCTTTTTCGACTCGTAGGACTACAATCGTCAGTGAATGCGCGATTTTTCTTGTTGCGCGTATCTTCGGATTCTTGTTGGAGGCAACAGCTGTTTCGAACTTTCCACGTGTGGTGACGGCGTTGATTGCTGCAAATCCGTTTTCCGCCCGATTTTTTTGGTTTCTCGGACTCATCTCGACTCATCTCTGTCTGTACGACGAAGACAACAACATCAACAAACGCTACCATGATGCAACGTGCGGTTTCAGTTCTTGCTACCTGTTGGTTAGCACTTTTGAGTGCAACATCTACTTCTGCATATGGTAAGGGATTATTGTTGACACGAAGAAAAGAAAAGCCAATTCAGTGTTTCGAGTAGTTAGGTTGGATCCATCAACGCCATTTTAACATCATGAGACATGATCGGCATGACGTAAGATCCGTAGAATCTGTAGGGTAGGCTGCGGCACATCAAAGTTTCGACCACAATGTTAGAAAAAAATGATTTTGGAAATCTATTGCGATATATTTGGGGTTATAATAGCACATCTATGCTCTTTGATTGTTGTCGGTCATGAAACGATGTTAGTGGGTCAATTTCAAGTTGATTTGACATTTTTTCTCACATTTTGCTAATTTATTTTATTTTCCAACCAGCTCCTTCCTTTGTTCCTCGTCAAGGGTTGTCTCCTATGCCCAAGTCTGTCACTGGTCTTGTCAAATCTTCTGCAAGGAGACAAAGTCGAAATGACATTAAAATGATGCCTATCGGTGTTCCCAAGGTTGCCTACCGTGTCCCAGGATCACAAAGTGCTGACTGGTAAGAATAGCTTTTTCTTCGTGTGTGGATGTTTGAAATTACTCCTGTCATCAATTGTCTTACAAGTTAAATCTTTTTTTCAATGTTATCCAAAACTTATAAATTGCACGAAATATCCAACACAAAAACAAACTTTAGGGTCGATATTTACAACCGTCTTTACAGAGAACGTATCATCTTTTTGGGTTCTGAGATTGATGATGAATTGGCCAACCAAATTATTGGTGTCATGCTTTACCTTGATAGTGAGGATTCTTCCAAACCTATTTACCTTTACATTAACTGCCCAGGTGGATCCGTCATTTCTGGATTGGCCATTTTTGATTGTATGCAACACATCAAGTCTGAAGTTATCACTATCAACCTTGGTTTGGCTGCCAGTATGGCTAGTTTCATCATGGCTGCCGGATCCAAGGGAAAGCGTCTTGCTCTTCCTTCTTCGCGTATCATGATCCATCAGCCTATGGGTGGTGCACAGGGACAGGCTGAAGACATTAAGGTCGAAGCCGCACAGATTATGCGTATCCGAGACAATCTTGTCAAGATGTACAGTATGTTCACTGGACAAACTCAAGACCAAATCACCAGGGATTTGGACCGTGATAACTTCATGAGTGCACAAGAAGCTGTCGAATACGGACTCATTGACCGTGTCTTGGAATACAGCAAGGATACTGATACCCAAATCTAAAAATAGTAATAGATGCTTTGCAGTGGTTGAAATAAATTAAATTTTTTGGGCTTTTTAAATTAAAACTATATAGTTGACTCTTCTTCTCTAATCTTGTTCAAGTGAAATCATTTATTTATTCAAGCGCTTGAACCACCCCCTGGAATGTGAGTAATTTCTTTTTGCGTTTTCATGTCAACACACTTCATTTCGGGAAGACCTGCACAGCAGACATGACAGCACTCACAGGTAACTTCTGGAGCCCTACCCAAGCAGTCAGATGTTAACGAGGTGATTGATTTGTTCTCACAGATGGCCTTCGGCATCCGACCTACCAAATCATTATCGTGAACATCGAGAGATTCTAGATAATATTATTGAAAAAGAAGGGAAAGCAATGGATCCAAGAATGTTAGATACTACACAGGGGGAATTCTCAATATAAACATTTTAGCAAAACGGCAAACTCACTAAGTTTCTTCAATTTACCAAGGTTGGAAGGAATATTTCCGCTGAAGTTGTTTGCGTAGAGATCCAATCTTTCAAGCTTGGATAATTTCTCGAGCTCCTTCGGGATCGATCCATGAAAGTAGTTCCCAAAAAGACTGATCTCTTGCAAACTTGACATTTGTGACATATCAGATGGGAGCTGTCCAAACAGACCATTCATGTGTAGGCGTAGATACTTCACTTTTTTCCACGCTGCACACACAGCATATGGAATGACTCCTTGAATCTCGTTACCGTGCAAGTCAACATCTTCCAATTCTGTTAGGAGGGCCATCTCTCTCGGTATAAGACCATGACAATCGTTGAAACCTAAATCGATCTCTCGAATACGATTTGTTCCTGTCAACGACCTCCGACAAGTAATACCGTACCAAGAGCATTCATCTTTTCCCGACATCCAGTCTGTTTTCACTTGCCAGTGACCTTTGCCGTCTGTAGCAAACCAAAATACAGCTAAGGCATAACGCTGCAAAAATTGCGAATTGGAAGCCTTAATCTTTTTGGGGTCGTCGAAAATCAACCAACATGTCGCGGCGTGCTGAGCTGATCCAGATGTGACCAAAGATAACTGGGACGTCACTCCCAACAATTTTTCAAGAATTGCATGTGAGCGACGATCGTTCGAAGCAATAGCAGGTTTCCCTGCTGAGTTGCAGATTCTAGCAAGTTTTGTCGTATCTATCTTTTTCTTCTTTTTTGTGGCGGCATCGACAAAACCACTTCCTGCCTCGTTAGACCACAAAGAAGGTGGTAAAAGCAAAAGCAAGATTAAAGGAGCAATCCAGTAACCTCCGCTTAGTTTCCAGGCCCTCGAAGTCATCTTTGAAGAAAAGTTTACAAACACCAAACAATCTAAACTCGATATCCTGTTTTTCAAGTGTTGGGAGGCGACAAGCGAAGATCCGATGATGTTTGCGTGAGCGCGAGTGACACATCAAAAGAGCTATCAAACAAAGTTTTCTTGGTTTAGACCACCTCTGGCGTGTTGACGTATCTCTAGTACAGGTTTTACACATCATAATCATAATACCCAATTACTGGTACCCTGTACTCCGTACCTTTACGAGCTAGTACTAGTACCTGGTATGATATGGATCCTTTGGTTTAGTGCTACGATTGACCCACACCCAAAGCTACCAGGCACTCTACCTACTGTAATATCACAAAAAGGAAGTGCGTGTTCTCTAGCTGGTTTGGGACGGTCGTCTCCTCATCTACCGAAAGCCTGAACGATGATGGACGGACAGGCATCTAATCGAACAAGTCAATGGGCAGTATTTTTTCATTTTACCATGTGCATGCTGAATTGTTCTCGTACCTGGTACGTAACCTTGTATCTGGTAGCTGGTACCGGTCAGAACTATTCGTACCTGGTACATAACCGGTATTTAATACTTGGTAAAGAATACTTAGGACCCACCACGTCCGGTATGATAATCTACTCTATGTATGACCTTCTTTCCCAGGTATGGTAGGTCGAAGTTGTAACTGGTACAGGTATGTACATATAATAAAATAAATCCTGCTACTCACTATTGAACCCTTTATGAAAAGAGGTCCTACGCTCTTTTTGCTATAGTATCTGAAAATGAAAGATTATATATATTATTATTGAAGGGAATGAAAAAAATTACACATATGTTGAATATTGGCTGGCGCGCTGTACTCCTGCTGTTGTCTTATGAACATGGAAAAGCCTAACTCGTAAATGGTACCTGGTACCTGGTAAATCTACTGGTACAATATACGATAAATTTTCTTAACGATATCTATGTAAACATGGATAGTCTGATGTACAGGCAACGTCTTTCCGTTCAGGATTGCCTGTATGCCAAAATCCCCTGAGAGGTTCGTTCTCGATACTTGTTTTTTATAATATTTTGACATGAATGGCATAACATCCGTATTGGACCTTTTCGAAAGAATTGGTTCTCGTTAAACACATACATATATATATATATGTATCTGGTACTGTACCATGCTCGATCCTGTTTCGCCAAAAAAATATAAAAAACGGCTACTAACTAGGAGTATCTCGAAAAGAAGGCGGGACTGATAAGACGTCATACATTTTTCATACTGATTCGTTCCAGACATCACAGAAAACAAACAACACACATAAAATCAAATACAATACAGTATTTGATCACATATTTTCGCATTTGCGACTTCTTTGCACGATGAAGTGGCTTTCTTTTGCTTTCCGTTCACTCTTGGCAGTAACTCTATCCACAGCAGTACGGGCAGTTGCTCCTCTAGATCCGGAAAAGCCTCTAAATGAAGTTCCTTTCGTAATGTCTCATGGTTCTGCAAGTGCATACATCGAAATTGATGAAAACTTCAGAAATTTCGAGTTTGTAAAGTCATACGCAAAAACTCAGCAAGTAACTTTTAGTGAACAGCTCAATTGTGGGGCTCGTGCTTTCGATTTGAAGCCTGCTGACAATGGAAATAATATTGTTTTTGCGAGTGCGTTTTGTCCAGTAGATGAGATAACATTTGCAGAAGCAATTCAGGAAATCCTCGACTGGTCGTCAGAAAGCAACGAGCTGATCCTTCTCAAAATTCAAGACTGCGATGGATGTAATGATCAAGTTGACGCAATTCTAGAAGAAATGAAAGTCTCCTATATCAAGCAATGTGACATCTTCAATATTCTTACTGTTGCAATGACATATGATTTGTATGGAAAGGTTGTGGCAATTGATGATTCTTGTTTCTTTTCAAACCACAGTGAAGAGATTGGATGTAATGGATTCATGCCAAACACAGAAGTAGAAACTATAGATTCGATTCGCGCCTGCTTACCAGTTGGCATTGAAGCCATGGATACAGCCGACATGACCGAACATTTACAAGATATTTACGGATGTTTGGATACGTATCTGACTCCAGACCAAGTAAGCACATACTCTTGTTGGATGGAACATAAGCATAAGAGAGTGCCTTTCGTAATGCTCTCAGACAAATTGAATGAAATTGTTAGCCGGGGACCACCTAGTGATGGAAAATTGTGGCAGCTGACAAGGTACGTTTGGGTAGTACTTTCTGAACTTTTACTGGACTGGCGACTTTTTTCCTCTCACCGTACTTATTATTTTTCTTTTTCAGTCACTGGGAGCAAAGCACAGATTCTATGATTATAGGAACATTTCAACCACTTGAACTACCGTTGTACTACACTGACCTTGAAGCATCTAGTGCCTTAGAGGATTCAGAAAAATCCATGCTCAACTTCCTAATTTTGCAATATATTAAAGAACTCGTTGGCATCGGCATCCCTCTGAATCTTGTAGCAGTTGACGATGTTTGCGATCCTTCTGCCCGGCAACTAATCGATGCTTTAAGACCGACCACACCGGAAGAGAATGTTGATGTGCCAATACGTACTCGCGCTCCGACTGTTAGACTAACAGACAGTCCAACTATCAGTCCTTCAGTAGAACCCACCGACAGTCCGACTGATACACCAACAGACAAGCCAACTATCAGTCCTTCCATGAAACCCACCGACAGTCCGACTGTTACACCAACAGACAGTCCAACTCTGAGGCCTTCCATGAAACCCACCGAAAGTCTTGAGCCATCTAGCTTACCGTCGGAAATGTCGTCTGGTATGCCTTCGGGCATGCCTTCCTCTTTCCCTTCTGGCGAACCATCTGGTATGCCTTCGGGCATGCCTTCCTCTTTCCCTTCTGGCGAACCATCTGGTATGCCTTCAGGAGCACCATCTCTGAGCCCGTCTCTACTTTAATAATATAGAAATACCCATGCAGCTTATTATTTGTTTCGGTATTGAGAGGTTGCGAAAGCTACTTTCACCGAAAAATTTGACTGACATACCGGATAGAATTTCACATCGGACTAAAGAATACTAGGTTATTCAAACGTCCGATCTTAAAAAAATAATGTATAATCGTTTTTGTTTTGTGGTACCGTCTTTACCACCCTCGCAAGAGTATTGCTGTGTGACTTAAGTTTGGAACCAGACTCAGAAAGAGAATGTAAGATGCTCTTACCACAGGTCTGAAGGGGGGCTGCTCCGCTCGTTGAATATCCAACATTTGCTTTATCCAAGCACGAAAGGTCGCCACCTTTTCCGCTCATTGAAAATTTTTACTAATGACTCTCCACCCACATAGTTGTGGCGGCAATGATAAAATATATAGTAGCATCCGTTGGTAGTAGTAGACTGTATCCGGTTTTAGCGACCTCATCTTTGTTAATAATGCCACCCTCATAGAGTGGCGAGTCCATTCAAGCATCTGAAATATAGTATTTGACTTTGTGCCATATAGGCTACTTACATACAATCACAGAAAAGAAAGCGATTATCTTTCCGATGCAAGTGCAAACAAAAATTGTGCATGTCTTGAAACACAGTTGTAATTGCCAAAATCAACTTTAGCATTGCCAAATCACAAGAATATAGCCGGTAGAACTTAGTAGAACTTAAATTAAGTAGAGTATATATGCTTTCAATGCTGAGGACATAATTCACGAATTCCTTCAGCAAGACGATTAGCGGCGACCTGACATTCTTTCGGTGGTAAGTTTGAATAACAGACACGTATCCAGCCCGGAAAACCACAAAAAGATCCAGGGATTAAAGCAACCCCAAATTTTTCAACGAGCTGCCTTGAAACTTCCTGACGATTATAAGTTGTTAATAAAAAAAGCCACCGCTTTGTGTTAGGTCTGTAGTCCTACAAACAGGCTGGTACAGTGGGGAAACTATATTGTTCAAGTTTACTTACCTGATCGTCCATGCCATCTGGTAATTTGGCCATTACATACATAGCACCAGTCCCTCCCATTATTGGTTTCAGTGGACTGAGCGCTTCCAAAATAGCAGAACGACCTGTATCAAGCGTGCTAACTTTATCATGAACCCAGTCTCTGCCAGCTGACAAAGCTCCCATTGCAGCAACTTGGGAGATTCGCGATGGACAAATCGGGATTGTATCTTGTACCTGAGAAAGAAAGTCAAATTTGATACCGCGCAGGTGTGAGATCCAAACAGTTGATGGAGGACGAATGATGGACACAAAAACTCAATAAACTTCTTTTAAAAACATACCTTGAGCATTTGTTGGTAAGCCTCTCTCCCAAGCTCTCCTTCACTGGATAAGACGACATAACCGCAGCGAAATCCAGCTAGTGCATACCCTTTGCTAAAACTAAAAATATGAATCACATGTTCATCAGGGAAACCAGCAAAAGGAACACCAGGCACTGAGTTTGCATTGGTGTGATCAAAATGTTCGTATGTGGTGTCTAAAACAAGCCAAACACCGTATTTGGCACAAAGGTCAACTGCTTGCTGCAGGACACTACGATCAAGACTAACTCCAGTTGGGTTTCCTGGATTTGTGAGAGTGACGACACGTATACTTTTATCACTTTGGAGTGAACGATCCAGCCAGTCTAGATCGGGTATACCATGATCGTCGCAGGACCCTACCACTACTGCATCGTCGCCCTGTGTCATTTGTATAGCCATGACATGGTTAAAGTAGTAGGGTTTGAATACAACGCATTTATCGCCTTTCGAAAGGAGGGTCAGAACACAATTGACATACGCCTGATTCGCACCAGCAGTGATCATAACATCATGATTCGTCAACCCATTCTGTTTTGCAATTTTTTCTTTGAGGATCTCTCTAAATTCCGGCAGTCCCTCGTCAGGGCAGTACGTATGTAGAGCATAAGTCTGAGGATCATTTATAGCAGTTGAAATGGCTTGAGTGGTAGTTGGAGGCGGTTCCCAGTAAACCACTCCCTGTGCCAAGGAGTAGACACCTCCTCGATCTTCCCATAGGTGTGCATATTGCGAAATAAGGGATTTCATTAGAACGACGCAGGGATCAAGTGTCTCCATCACTTTATCAGAAAACACCAACTTTGTTTTACTGTCTGCAGAATTCTCAGTCATTTTTGTGGACATGAAAGGTCTTTTCAATGGTGTTGTCCTCAAGTACGATGATTTTTTTGTCACGAACGCGTTGGTTCTCCCGGACAAACTTACGGAAACTGCTGCCGTGACGAACAATGTTGTGGTTCTGAGAGGATGCAGTCTCGTTCTCATCATGGGGTTGTTCGGGAAAAGGACGGGGAGTCTTTAATCCGTCAACGTAATGGATGGTATCAGTACTGATTTCGAACACTTTGAAGTACTTGGAGTGGCAATTGCGATATATTGGATGCTATGCGGTGGTGTTGATTGAGGATGATCTTCTAGATTAGGTCCTTGACTAGTCTAGGTGAGCATTCTGGGTTGGCTTTCTTGTGGTGTCAATAGATACGTGTACGATTTTGATTTTTTTCATATCCTCTTTTTTTCATGCGCCCGACCGCCACCGCCATCAAGGAAGAATCACGAGCCCACGTATGAATGCGACGGCGACGTTTTTTATTTATGAAGCGAATTTTCCGGACAATCGAGCTCGAGGGTGCCGCGCCTGGAAAAACTCCCTCATCCAGCGAAGAGAGTTTTTTTATCGTGCAAAATTTTCCATAGGACTTAACAAGTCCCGTCCTGTGATAAGAGCGGTCATTCATTTACAGGGTTTATTGTTCATCAGCATACCCTTGACATGTTCACCATGTCGGAGAACGAAAGCGATAGTCAAACCTCCTCTTCCATTGGGGAGGAGAAACTAGACCACCGTATCAAAGTTTACCTTCGATTACGACCGATGAACAAATTGGAAGCTTCTCGACGAAGTAAGCATTGCGTCGAAATACACAATGATGATGATGGGCCGCCAACAGAAATGACCGTAGATTCGCCCTTGGAAGGAGAATTTGACTTTTCATTCGATAGGGTGAGTTCCGGCAGGTCTTCAGAGAGATTGCGTGGCGATAGAAAATGCTGAAATGAACATGGCGGGATGGTGTCCACCGCCAATCCTTCCATGTCCTCGGTCGTTCATCGACTGCTTGATCTTGGCATTTTAATCTGTTTCGGTGTTCGTTTGTGACGTCATTTGTATGTTTTATTTATGATACATTTTGGGCATGTTTTCAGTTTTACAATATTGTACTTTGGTTGGCCGCAAAACGTCAGCGACAACTTCGAAATTTCTCTCACACTTTCTGGCATTTCTGGTGTATTTTGCAAATCCAGGTCTTTGGAGAAACAACGTCCCAATCCTATTTATTCCAGAATACGATTTCTCCCATGGCTGCACAATTACTGGAGGGCTACAATTGCACTGTGCTTGCTTATGGACAAACTGGTTCGGGAAAGACGCATACAATGATGGGCTGCGGAGGTGGTATTGGATCGGCCGACAACAAAAAAAAGGAAGAAAGGTCTGGATCTGACAAGGCCTCGGAAATATCATCGGACGGAGGAGAGGTCGATGCAGTTGACGTAGATCTTGGAGATATTGAAGGGATGATTCCAAGGACAGTTCGGTCGATATTTGCACTAATGGAGAAATCCCCACCAACCATTGAATACACAATCAGGTGTTCTTACGTCGAAATCCATCTTGAAAGAATACTCGATCTCCTAAATCCAGGTGGAGTTGGTGATGTTCCTCTGAATATTATGGACGATGCTCCTGGTGATGAAGCTGCAGGTATTGGGGAAAATGATGTTGGTGTTCGAATAGTTGGAGCTTCGGAGGTTTACTGTGTTGATGAAACAGACGTGCTTGCACTTTTGACACGTGGAAATGCTTGCCGGTCTGCTAGTAATGCAAAAGTGAACACTGACTCGAGTCGTTCCCACGCAGTATTTGTCTTGAAGGTGGAACAGCAAGATGTCACTACGGGAGAGACGAAGAAGAGTGTGTTAAACATGTTGGATCTTGCGGGCAGTGAAATGGCCTCGAAGAAACAAGCCCAACAAGCGCGTAGTCAGCAAAATTCAAATACGGGTCAAACAGAGGTAAAAATGATAAATAAGGCACTTACGGCTTTGAATAATCTTGTACGTGCTCAGGCGAAAAGCCAAAGAAATGGAGGGGACAATAAAGCGCTGGTGGCTGCTAGTCGTCAGGCAAAATTGACACGGCTGTTACGTCCAAGTTTTGGGGGCAACTGTATAACAACTGTTGTATTGACGGGATCGCCGTCAAGTTACAATATTGGAGAAACCATCTCAACAATACGATTTGGACAGTTTTGTAAACACATTCGGAATTCACCAGCAACGAACGCCGAATTTAGTTCAGAAATATATCGAAAACGCCTAGCGGAAAGTGAAAAGGAACAGGCAAAACTCAAAACGCTCATAAAAGAATTGGCTACAGAGTGTAATGTTTTGAAGACCGAAAGTAGAGACTCTGCAACTGATGCTAGGAAGCACACCGGTCCTTTGTGGGAAACCATTGATGAGATTCTGAAGCAATCAGATGAAGGCGATAATGATGAAGTGTCCCCAGTTGAAATCCGACAAAGTAGCCGTAGAAATCTTGACGGGACAGGTAGCCCAGCATTGGAGCTCGAGCGCTTAAAATTAGAAATCGATGAAGTTCGGGAAGAATTGAAACGATCAAACGAAGCGCTTCATAAATCTGAAAATGCCTTAGCTGAAGCTCAGTCAGAAGTTGCTGTTCTCAGAACTCAAAATGATGGTTTGGCAGCTGACAGCAAAAAGTTTGTACAAGATTTGATTGATGCAAAAAACGAGGCCCAGCTTCTTTCGCAGCGAAAGATTGAGGTCGAGCATAACCTTCGGACAAGTCAATTCCGCGAGAATGAAGCCACGACTTTCCTGAGACAATTCCGAAGATTCTACCATCGTTTGTTGAAGAATAAAGCTGCTCAGGGATCTGGAAATACGCAGGAGATAACAAAGAAAACACCTGGTGTTCCTCAACTACAAGACTTGATTGATATTGATAAGTTACTGTTGGAAAGTGGACTGATAGAAGAGGACGAACTTCAAGACGAAAAGTCAACGGTGGCAGCGTACCGACCAAGTAAAGAGGCTCTTCTGAGAAGTACCCATGCCGCCAAGAATGCAGCGGCATCAGCTTCCAGTCTTGCTGCTAGTAGTGCCAGTGCCAGCAGTTACTTGAGCACCAGCGAAACGAGTGGAGAAGATGGTAGTAGTTACGTGACATCAAGTTCGGTCAACACATCTGTGAAACAAATGGGTGTCTTAGATATTTCTTCTGGTAATCAAGCCCTTGATTCCATTAGCGAAATGGGAGATGGAGGCGTTAGCCAATACGCGCGGAGTTTGAAAAGCTCAGTGGTAAATGAAGAAATGGACGCATTGTCGAAAGTGGGTAGAGCAGATGATCTAGATAACATAGGAGAGCGAAAATCCGTTGAAGGTTATGATGCTTCAGGGAAACCTCATGGAGAAGCAGATGCAGGTGCTGGTGCGTCTGCTGACCCTTCTGTGCCTGTTCATGAAGGTGAAAATTGGAACTCCAAATCAATCCGTGTTGGAAAGGGTACATATGCTGGTGCTGTCACTGCGGCGCGTCAAAAAGCACTTGGAACGCCCGCTGGCCGTCTTATAGCTATACAAGAGAAAGAGCTAGAATGGGACCTGAAAGATCTTACTCAGCGCTGCATTGAATTGCAAATTGCGCTGAACGAAGAGCAGGCGAACGTAGATGCGCTTACAAATCGTTCGGGATCGGCAACACTAAGTAAAAAGCGTCTTGCTCAAGAAGCTATCCAACTTCGACAGCAAGTAGACCGAAAGACGCATGATCTTCAAGCAATTATCTGGAAAATGAATGAGTTACATCTTATTAACAAGACGTATCACGACAAAATGGCAAGTAGAGAGCAACATGTTGCATACCTTGAGGAAAATCTCGTTGATCTTCAAAATACGAATAGGCGTCTTGTGAAAGAGCGCCAAATGGCTGAAAAAAAGCTTCGTGATGAGCTGGACCATTTAAAATCATTAGTGGACGGTATGACGGTTCCTTTATGGCAATTTGGAGAACGGAGAGAGAAAGGAAGGATGTTAGCAAGCAGAATTGTATTGCCTGTTGTAGGTAGCAGGAGCATGTTAGATATTGAAGCAGATCTCGCATTGGATAGCTCTGGAGAAGACGAAGACCAGGATTCCTCTAGTTCAGTGGAGTCGGCTGTAAAGCAACGGGGGGTAGTTGACGCTAAAGCTGCAAGTGCTAACAAAGTTGCTAGAGGGATCAGTGAGGGGGTTGATGATGTCAAAACAGAAAAAGAGCTTATGGATGCGTCAACACAAACGGATGAAGCGCCACCTGTGGAAACTGCAGAAATCGGACTTCAGGCCAACATGGATCCAGAAATTCAAAAGGAGGATCTAGTAACTCAGACTGATGCGGTTCCTTTGGTTGCAAGTCAAACTCAGACTGAAGATATTCCATCTGCACATGTCAGCACAATGACAGATGAGGCATTGGTTGAGAAAGCAGTAACAACAGAAATGGCAATACAAACAGACCCGGTCAATTTATCTCAACAACCTTCGACAGAAGCAAGAGCGACTTCGGAGATTGCTATTCAGACGGAATCCATCGATGATTCTGATAGGGCGGGTTTGAAGCTTGCTGCTGCTGGTGCAGCAGGGACCGGTGCTGGCCTCGCACTTGGAGCAAACAAGGCAGTTCCTGCAGCAGAATCTAAGGGAATCCCCGTGGAGGGAGAGCCCGCAGATGTATTTGATGCTATTGGCTCTTCAGAATTGCAGTATAGTGGAGAAGATATGGGCGCAAACGAGGAAGTTTCTCGGTCCCCTGAGCAAGACACGGGACATGAGGTAGATGAATCAAGGCGGCTTGATCCAACAGGCAGTGGCACAGCTATCGTCCAAAAAGTTGAAGATGAAACAGGGGCCCCTTCTGCAGACATTGCAGCTGGTGCGCCAGCAGCTGTAAATGCTCTTGGTAACGTAGCAGAAGATGAGACACTGCAGGATCTGTCAGAGAGTGGTGAAAATATTCCTAGTAGGGAATCAAATGCGCTTAATCCTGCTAATGAAACGGATGAAATTGAGCAGCTTCCCGAGTCAAAACTTCCACCTGATTTCTTTCTTGGTGGGAAATCTGCGGATTTCGTACCTCGACGTTTTGCTAAAAAGTTTGGTCCAAAAATAAATCCGGGTGTGATTGTCAAGGAGAGCAAGCCTTCTAGTGACAATAAGAAAAAAAAGGACCACACTGATAGCTCGCGCTCGAAGAAGAAGAAAAAGAAAAAGAGCTCTCGTAGTGAACAAAAAGACAAAAAGAAAAAGTCAAGCAGATCTGCCAGCAGGAAACGCAGCGACGACAAGACGCGGGGTGGGAGGAGCTCTAAGCACTAACTTCTGAGAGATCTTAATGCAAAGGAGCAACCTAGAGATAGACTCTGGAGGGAATTCTGCAGATTCCTTATTTTGTTGTCAAGATATACTGCTGGGCTTATAGTATTGCGTTTACTCACACTTTCGGCTAGAGTAGATATGTCAATAAATCCTGTTTTGAACGATTTAGTGAAGCATCCCATACATTGCCTTGTCATCTGTCCTCTTTCCGAAGAAGGAAATTGCGTTTGTGAGCTGTACAGATGCGTGGCTGTACGGTGCGATACAGATATGTATTTTGTTGTGTGAAATAGTTACTCTTTCCGTTTGATCGTTAATTTCGCTTGATGTTTTTTTTTCATATTCGCTTCAAGATCTGTAGAGCCTCGTTATTTGTACTGTCCTTCTAGCTTTTGTTGCAAATCCCTTGATATGCAAACGATTGCTTTCTTCATTGTCAAAGCAGAAGATTTTTCAAGCTTAATGATCTAGTCCGATTATCTGCACTTCAATTGTAAGAGCCTCCGACATGTTACTGTACGAGGACAGATGTTCAAGCCCTTTATCTCCATTGACAGCAAACATTTTTCAGGAAAATCTGTGATGATGTTTCAAAAAATTGATGGAAGGATTACATCCATAATACTGTCGCTCATTATAGCTGATGACGTCACGAACAATCACGAAAAAATGATGGTAATAACATTTGCTTTTGGTATGATGTACTAAATTGTTATTTAAGAACTTAATCAGAGTCATCACTACTGTTTTGGTTTTCACGACCAGTTTCGTCGCCCTCAGTTTCCTTGCGTTCAAAATCTTTCTTTTCTTCATCTGGAACTTCAGCCGATGAAAACGGTTGAGGACCGATGAGAGACAGAAGCACAGGGAGTAAGATCAAACCGTGGCTGACTCCTAGAGCAACAGTCAAGGCGAATTGCCTAGACAATACCTCAAACACATACGATGAAGAAAACAGCAAAACTACTACAGCCAAAAATGTAGAAGTAGCGCCACTCAAAACTGCAGAACCAATATCTGCCAATGATTCAAGAGCACGTCTGTCTTTGTCTTCCCCACCCTTTACCATAAAACAGTGACCAACGTGTGCACTGTAATCCACCGAAAGACCAACCGCGAGCACAATGTTGATCACACTAACTGTGTCAATGGCAATGCCCAAGGCATACATGAAACCTAAAATTTCAACAAGACAACAGGCAACATTGAATGTGATCAAAATTGCCGCTCCGGGACTTGCTACTGTGAAAAACACGATGAGTCCGACAGCAAGAATCGAAAGCCCAACGTTCATGAACAGCTCCTTTCTGATGATCTTGAATCCTTCGATGGCAATGAACTTTTCCGAGTAAGGGAAACAGGAAGGCAAATCATCCCAACTCTCTAACAATTCACGAGTAGTCTCCATTGCATCAATCTGTCGATCAGCATCATCAATGATTCTTCCATCGCTGATTTTTGTTAAACGACTGTATTCAGAATTCACACGGAATGCCAAAAGTTCAGTAGCGTCCTCGGAGAAGATAACATCTTGAAAGTACGTCGTTCCTGGTCCACTTCTGCTTGTGTAATTAGCAAGAGTCAAGACGAAATCTGCTTCGGTGGTTGGCCACATGTCTTCCCCAAGAGCCACACCACCAATTTTTCCGGAACCATTCTCCTTGAGATAGTCGTAGAGACCGGTCATAACATTTTGGTATGCCTCTTCGGAAACAGGTTCCGCAATGTAAGGGGCGGAGGTAGATAGGTTAGTCAAACGAGAGTCAAGCTCTGCTAGTTCTTGGCGACTCTCGTAAATTAAATCACCCCCTTCGAAAGTGATGAAGAGATCGATTCCCCTGCTAGGAAAGAGATCATCCGTTGCTTCAAAGTAATCTTTAAGGTAGCTACCGTCAGGAATGAATTCACGTTCGGTATCTTCTACTGGGAGATTGATCGCTCCGTAGACTCCGAAGGAGAAGAGTCCTGCAAACGCCAAAAGTACAATAATCTTTCCTGCTTTGGATAGAATAGCTGGAGCATGGTAATTACGGAAGTATCGTGAGTACATATCTTCTTCAAATCCATCGTCTTCATCGCTAGGGTCCTGTTTGCGAGTAACACAGCAGAGACATTCACGACGGTTGTCTCTCTGACGGCGTTCATCAAGTACAAGTGTGGCAGTGAAGAAAGTGGAAGCGAATGCCCAAAGGAAGAAAATGCCAATGGATGCAAATGCACAGAAGCTCGCCAAGGCTGGCAACCTGGAGGAGGATGAGATACCGAAGGCAACCAGATCAGTTGCAGAAGTGACAGTAATGGAAGCACCGGCACGTGCAAGTGCTCTACCGCTCCTGGCAGCAATTCCTTCGTTGTCTTCTGATTTCCTTGAGTCATTACGCTCGCGGTTGAAAGCATTGACAATGACGAATGCATCATCGACACCAATACCGAGCAGAATAAAAGGAAGTAAAGAATGGACTGGTCCAAAGAAAAGCCCAAATGCAGATGACAAACCAAAACTTGCTCCAGTCGACAACCCAACGGTGACTAAAGCACCCAATGCAAGTGTCCATCGAGATCCAGGACCACACTTGACCTTCCCCATTGTTGCTCCAAGGTACAGGAAAGCCAATATGTAGGAGACTTGCACCAAAACCAAATCACCAGTGATTGCACCACCGAATTCGTCCTCGAAACTGCGACCTGCGAAGTAGTCAACAGACAAGGATGGGTAGGCTTCCGACACTGTCTCGAGATTAGCTAAGAAAACATCGAGTTCCCAGCCTTCGTTGATTGGATCTACCTCAGAACCGTCTACGACTTCTGAACGACCTTCAAGAAAGTAGGAAAGGGTAAAGGCCTCTGCAGACACGAGTTCCCCGTCTTCGCTAAAAACAGGTTTTCCAAGAACTGCCTTAAGGTCTTCAGTTGATCCGTATGCATTGATGGTCTTGAGAACGTCCGTATCGCTCTGGAGAGTCGTAAGGTCATAATTCCATTGGCGAAGGATACTTGTGATCACGCATTGACATTCACCATCATTTCTCGATACACATTCTGCACTACCTTTGACACACAAGTCAACGAGGTCGTAATCTTCATCGTCTACCGTTGCTATTTCAGAGGCGATTTTCATATGCATCTGCATAGCGTCTTCCAAAGTTTCCTTGGTCAAGACGTTGCCTCCTGCATCTTTGGATTGGACCAACACGTTGTTAAATCGAGTAGAACTTGCAAAGTATTGCTGATACCGGATTGTCTCTTCCTCAGCAGTTGTACCTTGAGGCACCCAAAGTTCCTCAGGACGATTTTCGGTTTCCCATCGGGCAAAACCTGCGCCACAGATAACTGTCAACAAAATGGCGGCGGCGATTGTCTTTCGTGGTTTACTTCCAACGAAGTCACCAATTTTTCGAAAGAAGCCCGAAATGCCGCCCTCCACCTTGTCTCCAAAGGCCTCGGTACATGAAGTCATGGTTATTGTTATAAGCAGCTAACAGATGCAGAAATGTGATCCGTTAGTCGTTTGTATTTGTTGATGCCAAGTCGTGTTGATGCGTGGTCGATTGATCGAGAATTCGAATGTCGTCAGTAAGAAATACGGTATTGAGAATGTAGTCTACTGCTGGTTGGCATTTGTACACCAGGTATCCCACTTTGGGTGATGTTTTTATGCATCACTATTCACCAGTACGAAGTACTGAGATCTTTCTGATAGTATTTCTGATGATGTGTCCAGATCATTGTAAATTATATAACTATCGTTGTACAAGTAACTGTAATACAGATATTACTATTGAATAGACAGTTTGAATAATTTAGGTACACCCCGTACAAAATTCGGGGAATCTGGGGGATGTGGGTCGGTCCTACTATGAATTATAAACCTGACCATGTACCAGGTATAGAACCTACGAGCTACCAAGGCTGGTACGTGGTATGAAGTACTACCAGGTAAGTACTGACTCATTTTGGAGAAGTGTTATATGAAAATGATGTACTTTTTTTTAGTGACGTGGTATAGAACCATAAATAAAACTTATTTACGTCATCCACATTTGGCTTCAATTTTATTCTCATATATAATATACTTAGTATTTATCAAGAATACGAGGTTTTCAGTCTATTTTTAAAAAAATATTACGATGGCATCGAATGAATCAAGATGAATCATGCCTGTAATGGGTCAAAAATTATAGTTTTTCTATAATATATCTGATCGGACTCGCCATCTGGATTTCATAAATGATGAAATATGACGTCATCCATAAAGCTCTGATTGCTTTCATGCCTCGCTCAGCATTATCTCTCTCTTGCTTTCGATCTGATGAAAGGACAAAAAATTCAACATGCACAGACTCTGGATGGATTATTAAAAAAACTCTAGAAGGATGGAAGTTCTCAGTGTTGTCATTTGACCTACAACCTGAGTGTTGGTAGTTACCCCATCAAGAACTGCACCTTATTATTCACAATGAAAAGTTCTACTATAGTGGTAAAGCAATGCAACTACTGAAGCTTGATTATTTAGTTTACTGTACTCAATTGTAGAGCCCTGATGCTGCTTGCACTACTGCCTTTTTTGGCTGACAATTTGTGAATGATAACAACCACAATTATTTGTTATTTGTTGTTCTAGTACTATAAGAAGAGTAAAGATTTCCTCTTCACCAGCAACAGTGCAGCTACTACCATCAGCAACACAGACTGAGACTCTCCATCAGCCCAGTTATGGGAGGGAATCCCCAAAATATGTGGATAATACCTCCCTGCTATTCTTATATTTTCTTCCGTTGCCAATAATGCTCTATATGATACAGTGCATAATGAACTTTAGGCATAAAGTTCTTGTCAATAATCCTCATACTTCTGATAACTTTAGATCCAATGTTACCATACATACTAAACAATATAATCATAATAATCTATCTCTGCTATTTGTTCTAGTGTGATTATTCTGACATTGTATCTGGGGCTAGTACTATGAAATCCTATCCTCCTGCTATTAACATCATGATAAGGTCAAACAAAAAGAAATTTTTATTCCAGTTAATGGTGCTGTGTGATGCTCCACTTGAATGATTCCTACTCCATAAGTCAAATCAGCATTTCACCTTATTGTTCATTACCCATCTCTCCCCTCAGACTTGTGATGTGCCAAAACTTTTCTCTTCCAAAGCATCATCTTTTTAACTGAATGCAGTAATCAAAGTGACCTCTCACATCAATTTGTTTTATCATCTAGTGTTCTTGAATACTATTTTGCTTATGATCTGACACAAAAAATTAAGAGCATTGTTGTTCCTATTTCCTGTACCTATTACCTGTTTGATATTTGACTTTGCGCAGAAGTGTATATGAAGCTAGTACTGGTGATGCTGTAAATAAGAAGCAGAATAGTTGATTGCCATTACTCTATGATTCTGCTGAACAATTTCTCAGCTAAAAAATTGAGACCTTCTTGATATATGTTTTTAGAAAAAATAAATGATGAGAAGGAAATAGAGATTTTTGTCATTTTTGGCTGTATATTTTCTTCTGAAGGAAGAATAAGTGTGGAGTATAAGTATGAGTTATAGAATTGTAAGTAAGCTAAAAATAAAAATGGTCAAAAAACTGATATTCTTTTCTGTGCAAGTGCAGACTGCGTAAGACTTAAAACTAGATATTGCTGGATTAAGTGCTCAGAAAAAGTTGAAGTTGTTAGGTTGTTGGGTGTTCTGAAGGGTAAACTGATCAGCTAGAGACTCCTCATCTTGAAGGAGGCTAGTCTATAAACCAGTATTTTACTTGAGGAGGCAGAAAAAAATGTACAGGATCTTCATCAGACCAGAATTATCAAATGCTTCTGGCTGGATGGCTCATATAACAAGTTCTTGTTGATTCTTTTTGTGGGACTTTGAGCTTGGAGTTAAGCAATTTAAACAAGCTGTGTTTTTGCTGAGATAGCATGTAGATCAGAGATCAGAGATGGTCAATGAGAGGCTGTTCTAGCTGATTGTATCTGTAAGAGAGAGACTATACAGTATTGAAATAATCTAGTATATGATGGATTGTTTGACAGTACTTGCACATTCTAAGGGGTGGGAATTGGGGGTGCTAGTCAATATATTATACACCAGGCCAGTGATGTTTCTTGTTATGTCTTCATTATAGGTCTGACTTGAGATTATAAGAAATGGTGCTTTGACATAGAGAATCATAGGCTTCATATATTCTGAATAAATTGGCTTTCAAGATATAAGTATTTCTTGTGCTTTGTTGTTATGAGAGGGGTACTGGTATTTCTTGAATTTGTAGAGTAGCCATATTAATTTATTTGCTTTTTAGAAGTTGGTGGCTTCTTTATTTGTGACTTCCATATTAAGTGCTGAACTTCAATGGAGAGTTTGCTAAGGAGGAGTTCTGATGAAATGGAGTGTGGTATGGCCCTGTTGATTCTGTACTCATCGTTTGATGGGAGATGAGTAGTAATTGTTTGCAAGATTTTGCTAGGAATGTCCAAGTGCAACATTAAAACTGATAGTATGGGTTGTTATTGCTTTCATTGGCTGTTTAATTTTTTTGAAAAAATAAGTTTATACATTATCAATTGGTTTTTGAGTAAGAGAGTGGAGAGATTAAAGGAAGTGGAGGCAAAAGAAAAGCTCCAAGCTTTAGATTCACTGACATCATGGACAAGCAATGGACACCACAATGCAAGGAGTCAGGAAGCTGATGGACACAGTAGGAGTTGGATCATTCTTTTTAGCAAAAGGTAGTACTACTAAAAGCACCTCAAGATATTGGTAATTAGAAATTTGCAAGAATGAATTTTACAAAACATATAAAGAACAATAAAAGAATGTATGGTTATAATTTTACCAATGAGGATGAAAAGAAGCAGACAATGAGAAAAGTATGATGAGGTAGAATAGGATGCATTACACAGACAGAAATGTCAACTGATTTTCAAACTGATAAATCAAAACCCCAGATTAATCATTATTACTTTGGTTTCTTTCTGCTAACTTTTATGCTCATAACTATCTGGTGTGCGCAGTAACACAGATTAGCTAACCCCTTCCCTATAAATTATAACCCATTTGAAAATGATTTTTTCCACACAAATCATAAATTGTTTCAAAATAAACAATACAATTCACTCAATCTCTACATTTAAGGACTCTGCATTTTCTATTCTACTTTAACAATACTTCTAAGTTTCAATAATTACTTCTTCTATCATTTTTTGAGGGAGAAGTGGCACAGGGGTGTGAATAAGTGCTATCCTCATCACTTTTGGGATTTCTTTTGTTTTTATTGCTACATTTACACCTCCTCTAATTTTCTGTTGTATTCTTTGTTTTTGTTTTCTTCATATTGAAACAATCATCATAGAACTCCTCATATTAGTACCTATCAAAAAATTATCCAGTATGCTGTACATCTTCCATAGTAGTTATTCATTGAGTAGAAACAGCTTGCGTGACATTTGCCTGTGCCCAACTTGGTTGACCTCCTGTCAGGGGGCATTTATGAGAGCTGCAGAGATGTAGCTACCCTCGATCTACCTCCAACAAAACTAGAATAGTGTGAAAGATGACATATTTTATCTCATTGTTCTCAGATTTTTCCATAGCAACAGTTGTTCTTTTTCTGAAGGCAATAACATATTTGACAGCAGAGGACTACCAAAGCTCTGAAGCAATCAGCTAATTGTTGATTCCTCCTCCTCACCAGTTCATATGGCCCTAATGGGTCATTGGGTGACTAATAGTTCTGTCACTTTTTTTCTACAAAAAATTCCACTTTGACTCAACCTCCTTCTATCATAAAAAATAACAATAATAATTAATTCTGTCCATCTGAACAATCACATGGACAATTATAATTTTGATGAATTGTTACCATATCTTTGCATCATTTAAAATTATTAGATCACCCTCCTACAAATTACAAATCATTTTCTCACAAATTTTTGTGATATTGCTGAGCAGTCCAATCTTAAAAACAAGCTGCATGTGGTTTCATTTTACTTGAGGCTAATTCATGGTGGCAAGAATCAAAACCCATGCATTTGATTGTTTTGATTGCAAGCAGTAAATTGTCCTTGCAATATGAAAGAGGTGGGCATCTATATCAGCAATTGATATGAATTATAAATTCAAACTAATCACAACAAAAATATCATCAGCCACTCATTGCTTTTATCCTCAACAGTGTGCTGGTAGCACACAAAATATGATGGAACATTATTTCTCTACATGAAACTTGTTAAACATGCGTAAGGAATTTAGTCAGAACAAGGTAAATTGTAGACAAGTCATATACATGCAAAAAATATAAAGTGTTTTATCAAAATTGAATATAATTTTATACAAAAAATGCATAGAAAGTGCATAAAAATTGGATGTATTTTACTCTTCTTGTGTAGTAGAAAATGTCTGGATTGTTGTATGGTAGAATCATGTACTCTCTAGACTCTTCTTTAAAAATGCAAGAAGAAGTGCTTACAAATTGAATACTATGATTTTACAATAAGAACCAAAACACAATGAGCCATCAAGTGCACAAAAATTGAATACTGTTTTGTGTAAAAAGTGTCCAACTTGCAAGAAGAAGTGCTTACAAATTGAATACTATGATTTTACAATAAGAACCAAAACACAATGAGCCATCAAGTGCATAAAAATTGAATACTGTTTTGTGTAAAAAGTGTCCAACTTCTTATTAGGATTTCTATTTATTACACCATCTTGTCATAATTACTGAAGCAGTCAACCAAGCATATTACAAGCTTAGAATTCTTGCAACAAGTAAGCAGTAAGCAACTGGTTTTAAGCTTGAAAATAATGGGGAGGGAGGGGGGAGTTGCTCATTTTTGCTATGCGCATAATACACTATCTGAAGCCAGTGAGCAGTAGGTATCTTACTTATCTTACTTCAACATTCTTTGTATGGTCAACTTGAGGAAGCTTTCTTTGAACATTTTTAGTATCAAAACAGCAACCTTTTGTGTATATACCTTGTGATTCTTGAGTCAGCTACACCTACAAGTACAAGAAAATCAATGTTGCAATACCGTAGAAGGAAAAAAAAAATATATATAATATTCTTTACAACTTCATCCTCTTTCAAAACTACAAACTACTTTGTCTTGGCACCACAATAGTACATGTTTTTAGATAGGGGCATCCCGTTTTGAGATAAAATGGCCAAAAGACTTTAAAATGTAGAGAAATAATTGTACTATGCAATAATTATGCGCCTATACGGACAAGTGGACCACCTTGAAGTGATATCGAAAGGGCCCCACTTGTGCTAAGTTCAACCAGGAGTTCTACCGTACCCGTCTCAGGTAATTCCTCCAACTTGGCAACTAGTTTCTCATTTGGACTTGTTTGATATAAGCCATATTGCTCACTCGAATTTGCTTCAAATACGTGTGTTATGTGCGCTGGCAATGGTGTCCCTTTGTCAATCAGTACTGTCAAGATACTTGCATTACTGCCATTACTACTGCACTCCCCTTCCTTCAACGAACCAAGGCCTAAGGATATAGGACTCAATGAGAGTTCTGGACAGATGGGCGACTTTGAAATGGTTCCAATATTAACTTGCGGATGATCCTCCAGGAGTTCCAACACTTGAGCGCCCTGGCGGGCACATCCCATGGCAACTGCTTCCTCAGGCGGAATTGTTGACAAGCCTCTGTAGTACGAATCATCGAATGCCTTGTTAACAATCTGTTTGGCACTTGGCATACTTACAACACTACCAGAGATAAGAACTGTATCACCTTTGAATGCCAATGATTCAAACGTACTTTGTGCCTTCTTGAGTAGTCGGGATGTGAGCATGTCCCACCGAGGTCGACTAATAGGAATGTGACAATCCACACCTTCGTACAACCCATCAACAGTGACATGCACTGGAGCATTGGCATTGTTGCTATTTGACATGGTCTTCAGTGCAGTCTCACAGGCCGAAATAAGTTTGACACGGGCCTTGCTGTTTTCGAATACCTCACCGGAAGGAAATTTATTTTTTCGTTCAAATTGAGACGCCACATGCTTTGCTAATGTTTCTACAAATACAGAAGCTTTGAGACTAGTGTCTCTTTGACTTGAAGTTTGTTGTAACATTCCACTACTGCCACAAGATTGAAATTGTGTCAGTGTTAACCCCGAAGCTCCCCAGTCCACTACCAACACATGTTTGTATTGCTTTTGATGTTTGTTGGTCAAATCAGTGATGCCATGTGCAACACAAACTGCGGCAGCATCCGTCAATATGCCTACTACTGCTTGTTTCTTCTTGTTTGACTTTGTTTTGGGACAAAGCGACTTCCATCCCTGTTGGACTGTTTCAACCCAAGCATCCACATGAGCAGCATCAAGTTCATTTTGATCATCATCATGAATCACAGTCGGAACTGACAAGACAATTCGTAAATTTTCCGGTGCAACAGCAGAGGAATCAGATGCCATGGTGCATAATTGAGCAAAAAAGGCAGAAGCAGCGTCTTTGCTAGATTCAGCTACTTTCTTGATCTCCTCGTCCTCGTCGTTTTCATTTGCATCCGCAAGAAGATTCACCAAGTGCTGAATTGTGTATTGATGAAGTTTTTTATCCTTTTTCCGCTTTTGTAACACCCGCAAGGCAGCGTCACCGAAAACATAAGAGGGGGCATTCTTGGAGTCTCCCTCTCCTTCCTCTTGCTCTGTAGTGACCAATGCTGGTGTTGACCTATGACCCTGAGCGTTGCTTACAACACTTGGTGGAGTCGATGTGTTTGTGTCCGTGCATACAGCCACACGGGCCATGAATGAACCCAGATCCAAACCTACGGCTATACATTTGGGTGTTTCCGAACTCATAGTTTTGTAATAGATAGCTTGCTTCTGATTCTGACTGGAGTAAAGAGATGAAGGACCTAGACAATGGACAGCAAGAATCTTGGCTGTGGGACGATGTTGTACAGAACCGTAAGTTCAAAGGGGAGAAACGTGTTGGCGAGGTTTTGTATTTTTTTTTTGGATGGAGAGAAGAAAAAGTCGATTGTGCGGCGGGTGTGACCGTGTGTTTGTCTTCATGTGGACAAGCCAAAAACCAATATCGAACAACAGCCAGACGACAAAGAAAAATCGTCTGCCCTTGTATCAATTTTATACAGTACCTGGGTACCGGTTCTGGTACGTACGTACCTATTTTCAGTACCTTCAGAAGTAACAAACAAGATGATGTATTTTGAGGTTTGTCTTTTGTAAACAGCATGGGACTAAAAAACCTAACATGCAGAATGTAAGCTTTAAAAATAATGTCATAAGTATCTCATTTTAATTCAAATCCATGCTTTTCAGATTAGACTATAACAATCCCTGTCTTGCCAGATCTTCGTATGTTGCCCGTGACAATACATTTCCATGTGAATCTTCATATTCTTCTTCCTTTCGATCATCGAATTTATCTTCATTCATCTTACTTTCCAAAGTTTTCCAGAGTTGTTGTGCATCTTCAATTTTTGTGACTCCATGAAAGTGTTGTGTGTTGGGGATGCCCAAACATTTCATCCCATACGCATGTTTGGCTTCCGCAAAGTGTTTTTCAAAGTTACGTCGGCCCCGATAACTTTCATTACCACAAATTTCGCACGGATAAAAGTGATTAAGGCCATGTAACTTGAACAACCAGTAGGGTATTGGCTTTCCATCCCATCCCAATGGTACTCCCTTTGGATTGTATATGGGTTCCTCATCGTCCGAATCATCCGAGTCACCTTCATCGCCTTCCTCACCATCTTCCTTCTTTTCACCTTTTGCCTTTTCTTGTTCCATTGTACCATATAATTCCTCTTCCACTTCTTGCATACGCTCCTTGCTTGTTTGCGTTGTACGTCGTTCTGCTCTTCGAAGAGTACCTTCCAAGTTGGGTCGTAACTGATCTAACAATGTTGTTACAATTGCTTCAGTCTTGGCCAAGTCAAATCGACGTCCTGATGATGATGCATTAGTAGTACTTGTTCCCGCACTTTGTTGTGCTTTAGAAGGAGCCCCCTTTCCTCCCTTGGCAAATAACTTTTTAGGTAATTTGTCTAATGGTGTATCCTTGGTTTGAAATAATCGTTTCGCACGATCCAATGGTGTACCACCACATTTCAAACCCAATCGTGATAATTCTGTCTTGAGGATACCAGCGTCCACATTCTCACAAAGTTCCTCTGGAGTATTAAACGGTGATAGATCCACACTATTATCACCGCTTCCACCACCATTCTTGTCATCATCACCGTCCTCAATGGCAAGTGAAGCTTCCACTTTTATATATTGATACCCGTTACAACCACCATGTGTTCTCCATGTTTCTTTGAATTCTTGTTCGGCTGGTTTAACAATAGCGTCCTCCACCTTTAACAATGGTGATGTCCGTTGTAAGAATCCCTTCAAGTAAGCCAAGAGATCTGTCAAAAATCTAGCATATTTCTTTCGATGATTTAATTTGTCTTGTTCCTTGAGTGATGCTAATCCCTTATTGGTCAAGAGGGACAAGAAATCAATGTACGGTACTTGTTGTCGTTGTTTCTCGTCTTGACTATCTTTGCCCCCCACCATGAACAATTTCAACAGTTCCACATGACTTTCATAAACATTTACTAAATCAAGGTATTTCCCCATAATTTCTTCAGGTGCAAATAGCGTATCCAATTTAGATTGGGATGTTTCTTCCAATAACAAACTAGCAATGTCATATCCATCGGCAAGGGGTTGTCCACCTCGTCGTAGTCTCTTTTGTGCAGGTTGTTGTTGAATAGTGGTATCATTACGAGCATGGTATTCACGAATGTCACGTAACCGTTCATCCATAACACGTAAGAGTGCACCTGAATCTGTTTGGGCTGGCATGGTAGCCATAGCATCCTTTAACAGTTGTTCTGAACTTTCTCGTTGTTTGACAATTGATTGACATGCTGTAGCAGCTCTGGTTAAACATGTAGACAAAGCTACAGTATGAACAGCCTTACCTATAGATCCACTAGGAAGTTGGACCTGGTCATCATCGTGGTGATTAATATTGTTGTCATCGAGAAACATGAGATTCGTTGTAGTTTCCATGGTTGCGGTTGAGTTTTCGACAGTCGTACTAGGACTACTCTCCTGATGATTGTGTATTTCCAATACGCGACATGCATCCTTGACACCACCAGGTAATTCAGATATGCCTTCTATAGATGTTCCTGGTGCATACCGTAATAAACTTGATGACACCAAAAGAGAAGCTTCTACTTCCATTTCCAAACATCGTCCCTTTTCTAATGTAGAGGCAGCTGCCACAAGTGTTTCCTTGAGTTTTGTAAATTCTTCTTGTGCCTTTTTAGTTTCCTCATTCTTGTTAGACGTATTTGTAGTGGTAGCATCTGTTGTTGCTCCTGGAGCTACTGGTGGCGGCGGTGGTGGAGGAGGAGGAGGCGGTGTGGTCATTGTTGTTGCGTTGTGTCGATGTCACGACAACAGACTTTTCGGTCGCTGCGAACTGAGATCCTGTGTTTTCCAGCTTGGCTCCGATGGCGACAGCATCTCCCATCTTTCCAGACCGGCGTACAAAGGAAAGACTTTATATCTTACACGAGTTACGAGGTACATGTCTGTACCTCTACGGTAGATCTCACTTGAGATCTGTACCAAAACAGAGTCTGTCGGGTGTCGGACCTCGACATCCCAGTTCCCCCAGTAAGTAGGTCCTACTATCCGAATCCTCCATCCAGGGAAGTGTTTTCCGCGCTCGATTTTGACATACAGTTCAGTACAAACAAGATTGAGTCCGTCCGTCCATCCGATGACGGTCGGTCGGGCGCCTGTTTTGGGAAAAGCACAAAACACTGCAAGCGGCGTGGGCCTGTGATGTGTATCATTCTTCTCTTGGTTGCATGATCGCCTTGATACTGTGTTCGTAGTCTGAGTAAACACATGAAAATGTGTCTGGGACTACTGTACCTCCAAGGCGGCGCCACTGGACACACAAATAAAATATAACAAGAGATTGAAAAAGAGACGCAAGAGCGAGCGAGGAGCAGGGAATGGAGCTCAAGTAGGTCTACCTTTACAGACACTTAGTTAGTAGAAAGATAGCAATGCCGGTGGCATCTACACAGATTACAAAAGATGACAATGTTTGGGCAGCCAGTCTTGTTGGAAGAGATTGGGAAATCTTTTGGGAGGAGGGAGGTGATGAGGAGGAGGATGAACATTTAGCTGACAACAAAAATAGTAATATTATTGCTCCACCAATCGTGACTACCCTAACAACCAGTAATGGTGAAAATCCTCTTGATTCACAACAATTACAACTCGATTCCATAACGGATACGACAGATCAACAGCAACAGCAACAGCAACAGCAACAGCAACAACCCCAAGCCATGGATATAGATGAAAAGGAGGATGAAAAAGACAGCGAATCAGAGCCCGAATCAGATGACGACGAAAGTAGTGATGGAATTGCCACAGATTGGTATGAAGCTCATGTATTATCATTTGTACACGACAAAAAAGGCCAACATGTACAATTTCGTGTCCGATTTGAGGGTGCGGAAGAAATTTATACCATGGAACTGGCACCATCGATTGTTCGACCGTGTGCGAAAAGTTGGACGAAGCGTAGTAAAGCATTGTTAACCATGTCCTTATCATCGCTCATGGAAGGGAAACGGACGAACGCATCGTCGTTGGTATCATCTTATTGGGAAACCATTTTACCCAAAGATACAGCCACATTAGATGATGACAAAAAAATACAACAACTATGGAGCAATGTACAACAAGAAACAGCTTCTTATTTTTTAGACAAGAATAGTGCAACTAAACTGTCACAACCATCATCACCATCGTCATCATCACCACCACTTTTAGATGATTTTCGTCAATTGATATTTAATCTTAGAGTTCAGATATATCTTAGGTCACGTCTGGCACCTATTGCTACATTCCATGGTGATGATCCTGATGAAGACCCACCGCCTACAGAAATGTTGGTAGATCATTTAGTTCAATGTGAAAGTGACCTTCATGAAGCATGCATGTGGTATTGTAAATGGTGGACATTTCAACAAAGGATTATGGACAATACTACTAGTGCTGGTGCTACAATAAACTCTACTACTGCTACTGCTACTGCTAATTCACAACACCAACAACATGTGATCAATGAGTCAATTGTGATTGATTGTGTTCGTCGAGGGGACGACTGCACTACACTTTTGAATAATAATAATAATAACAACAACAATAGCAATGGTGATGCTGTAAATGTGGAAGACGTGGAGAAGAATTGTTTAGAATCTGGGTTACGACTCTTTATGAATTTATGGAACATGGATGTTTCATCACCTGATAGTAGTAATAAACAATCCAAACGAATTCTACCTCCTGATCAATCATCATCCTTATCACCATCCGCATCATCATCAGGAGGAGGAGCAGCAGCAATGTCACCCACGAGAAAAACTAAACGTCGAAAGATATCCTCCTCCAAGACGGGAGGTATTGTGGCTGTATCAACAGGGGTAGATACATCATCATCATCATCAACAACAATGACAACAGGTACCAATGGTAGAATAGTTTTTACAAATAATGATATCAACGACAATAAAACCATGTTGGATTTACTAAATTCTGATTTGTTCCAAAAAATAATAAATGGACAAGAACAAGAACAACAAAATGGAGACAAGGACGCGAAAGAACAACAACCATGGTACTTGAAACCATTATCCAAGGTACTATATGACATTGTCAAGCATATTTATAATCCTTTCATGGCATGGAAAGAAAATACAGAAAGAGTCCTGGAAGAGAACAACGAACAAACAAATAGTAGTAGTAGTAGTAGTAATAATAATAATAATAATGAGCCTGAAAAGATGATGATTGAACCAGATAAAGATGAAGAGGACGAAAACTCGAATGATGAGGACAATGAAACCAATAAAAAAGGACCTCAATACGTAACACCAACTCAAGTAGCATCATGCATAGTCACGGCATCTAACGATAGTGTCTTACGACAATTCAACTTGTCGCGATGGACGAAAGCACTCCTCATGAAACTACAAAGTATAGCTTCGAATGAAAAAGATGCCTGGAAGCTACTTTCTGGACTGTTTGACGAAAATCCGGGTCGGGCAACGACGACCGAGTCGTCATCCGATGAAATATTAAATGGATTACGGAATATACAAAAAGCTCTCACTACCAAGACATGTCAACTTGGAAATGTGGAACCTTTGTCATTCACGTCTTCGCGTCTTACTCGTAGTGTAATCGAAGAAGCAACTATAGTCCGGAGCTGGATACTTGATCTCCAACACGCTGAATTGAAGAGGGAACGATGTGAATTTATTCAAAATGTTATATCCCAGGCTGAAAGATTACCAATTGTACCGTTGTCCCCCGACACTGCTACCGCTGAGGGTTGTATGAATGACAAAATGGCTCTAATCACGCAACGAGTGAAAGCATTGTCTGATGGACTACAATTGAGCTTGCAAACATTGACGGAGCAGGGGTTTGGCGATTCGACGGATTTTAGAGAAAGAATAAGTCAACTACAATCACCTTCAGATGTGAATCAAGCTCTCGAACAGCTCAGGACTGTCAATATTCTATCTATTGCGGAGGAAACGCTTTCAGTAAGACTTGATATTTTCTCGTGGTTCGAGAAGGCAAGCTTAGCGATGCAAAAGCACAGTAGCTGTCCAACATACGAACAAGTTCACGAACAACACTGTGAACTCAAAGAATTGCACAAGGGAAACTCGCGTGCAAGACTTCTACTCTTAAAAGACGTCCGAGCAAATGTGGACATTGATAAACGAGTGCGTGAATTTGCTGCAGCAGATATATTGCAATTTTGTGGAACGACTCCGTTCGTAATCGAGGAGGTGTGTTCCCAATCAGCCGAATGGAAAAGTCGTGTAGACAATGTCATTTCCTGCTTGCGAAACCATGGAAATTCTGCAGTAGGAGGGGGGAGAAAAATCCAAAAGAATACACCAATGGTAGATATTACGCGCATATCAGATCTGTTAAGAGAGGAAGCAAATTTTCGCGTAATCATGTCACAAGATATCACGGCTATATTGCATCGTGTTTATGCTGAGGCAAACGAGTGGTCAACTCATGTCAAAAAGTTAGTTCTAGATTCTAAGGAACTTGATGAATGCCGACTCCAGCTTATCAAGGCTAGAGACAATCGGCCAGCAGGTATCATGATGGATCCTGCAAGACACGTAGTTGATTCTTGGATAGATGTACTTGATTGGCATGAGCGTGTCAAACAAAGTTTGGACGAACTCCGTGGTTATTTTAAGCTCGATGAAGAGGAGGAGGAGAACCCTGTTTGGAATGAAGATCTCTGTAGTCTAGTCGACAAAAACTTGATTTCACTGCTAGCAGAAGGAATGGAAGTCACCGAGCTTTTCGGAAATTCACAAACAATGAACAAATACTACCCGAGTGTATCGGATATGACGCTTTACATCAAAAGCCAGTTTCCAGATGTAGTCGCAACTCGTATTTCGAGAAGCAAGCTTGAATCTACTGTACTGGGAACGAGAATATTAGAGCAAATGAAGTCGGAGACTTGGGACTTTGAACAGGGTTCACCTCTGTTATCACTTTTGTTTTTTGTTTGGCAATTAGAAGTAAGACATCTACTAAGATGCCATCAAAACAACTCTGAAAGAGCAAGCCTCGAAACCGCCAAAAAATTGAACGATATTCGACCGGCTCTACCAGACGTGAATTCGATAGGTACGGAATCAAATGGTCAAAAGGAAACCAACTATTTTGCTTCGATATTCACTCGAGAAAAAAGTTTGCCCACTAGGGAGCTACTGGAGCTCATTGAAAAGGGCAAAGAAACTGAGAAAACAGCCCGTGCGACTTTGTTAGAAATGAAAGCGAAGGTGCGGGGATCTTACGAAAAAGCGGATCAAATACGCGAATTATTAGGCCAGCTCAAGGTGCTTCAATCACAATTCAAGTCTTCTTCTTTATTGGTTCTAAACCGACCTATGGAAGAGAATCTAGACCAAAGCATTCGGGATCTTGGCTGGTTAGTAAAAACATTCTCTTTCAAATCACTTCACACAGAAAGCGAATCTCTTTCAGAGGATAATGCGGCTGCCGATAGTCCCGTGGACAACGCAATACCCTGGGACGCTCTCGTTCAATTGTGTGATAGGCTGCCGAGCCTGGCCAATCTTAGTGTAGATGGAAGTCCTAGTGGCGGAGATATCACGCGAGTAGCAATCCGTGTCAAAGAATTGCACGATGCAGCAAGCTCATGGCAAGAAGAAGTATCGAGAGTCCTTGCTATATCTTTTCGAGGTGCCAAGCGAAGGACACCAGGTACGGTGTCTGCTTTAGATGACGAACATCAACAAAAAATTGATTTTGTTGCACTGGAGAGACTTGCTCAACACCCCGTTCTAAAAAAGGTAAGTAGATTCTTGATATAAATCTACAATGAAACTGGATGATTTGTTCTGATCAGTCTTTATCTGTGTTGTCGTCGCTACTAAATCAGGTCTCCATGCCTAGACAAGCGGCGGTTCTTGAGGTTTTGAGTAAAGCCCGTGAATTTAGGTCAGAACTCAGCGATTTCCTCGACAAAGACTACGACGGTAAGGGTATTGATAGGGCTAGCTTACCCGATGCTGATTCACTCATTGGCAGTGACGGCGAGTTTCTTGTTTATAGATTGACTGGTAGCCCTCTATACAACGCCCTACAAGAGTCAATCAAAAAGTTGACTCGAATAGGAGACGAAATACACGCAACGACGCCACGGAAAACTGCTTTTGAATGGATCGCTAGAACAATTTCTTGGGTGGACGAGTTGAAAAATTTGCTGACCGATGAGTCACCATTTGATGTCGTGGGGGGACAGAGAATGACAATATCACGCGCGGATGCGATAACAATGATGGAAAAAGGTCGAGTTCTGGTCGAAGAACTTACGGATGATATTCGCAAGACTCTCGCCAAATCAAACGTGTCTGTGTCGACAAACAAGCAAACGGAAAAACTTACAGTGCTAATTGGCAAAAATGGTGCCCATCAGAGTCCTGGGGGGACCGCATTACGTTGGTTCCCACTTTTATATGAGGCGCTAAAAGCTGATGTTTCTCGTCTTATGAACTGGGAAAAACAGATAGTCGCAACGGCCAACTCCATCAAGAGCAACCCAGCATGGCAAGCAAATGACAAGAAAATAAGTCACGAAGTCGCATATGATTGGTTCCAGTTTGGTATAAAACTGGATGAGCTCCTTTCAGAAGGGAAAGATGTCCTTGTTGTAGCTCCAAGGAAATCTTTGGTGAAGTCAATTTCAGACCTTCACGCCGAGCTTACTCTTTGGCCCGACAGGGCACCCTCCGGTTTTACAGACCACGCTGAGCTACAAAAGCTTCTATACAAACGCTCCGCGGATAGCGCGATGCACGTCGAGCATAGGTACGAGCTGCTTGATTCACTCTTGAGCCGATGCAGGGCGCAGAATAAGAAGACCAATGGTATGACCCCCCTGCATACCATAGAAGCCTCAAATGGAGTTCGGGAGAAGTCGGTGTCTCTTTTAAGTTCTGCCCTTTGCAAGGGATCACAGATGCTAGGAATCGACTCAAGTACCAATCGAAAACGTGTCGAAGATTTTTGTTCGATAAAAGCATGGGAAGTGGAAAAGGCGATACAGGCGAAAATCAGGAGCATGGATAAATCTACGTTTTACCGAGATCAGGTTCTTAGTCTTCGCTTCAATTTGGAAAATGGAATGAATTCAACCCTTTGTGCGCGCGTATTACTTGGTGATGTGTCTGCAGATAGTCTGGTGAACATGTCACCAGAGCAATTAGCAGATGATGGAAAGAGAAGGGTTCGGGCGATTCCGGAGGAAGAAGCCAAGAAAAATGTTTCTTTGACCCCGACTGCAATCAAAAAGGGCTCCACTACCAAGAACACAGCAGGAAAAATGTTTGAAGTAAGAGCAAAAGCCATCAACGTTAAAGAAATCCTAAAAAAGACTACCGGAACGTCGAGCAGCATACCTCTTAATAATGTACTGAAGAAGGGAGTTGACGAAACCAAAACCCGTTCTCCAACTTCAAGCATTCTCAAGAGTGTTGATAACGCGAGGAAGCCAAATGAAAAAGCTGTTCTGGAACGTCCTAGATCCTCGCCAACAACGGCTAAGCCAGTTCTTGGCGTTGGGGCTCTTTTGCAACGAGCTGCAAAAGCTTCCCTTTCAAAATCTCCGCCCCCTTCTCCTGAAAGAACATCGCCAGTACCTGGAGATGAAGAGCAAGTAGTTGCGGTTGCCAGGGATCTTTCGTCAATTCCTACCCCGCAGGCTTGGCCTGCAACACCAAATGCACCTTACGCCTCACAGACTACTCGAGCTGCTTCAATAACTCGTTCGAGTTCGGGTGCCCTAATGACCAACGATTCTGGCGGTGACAGATTTAATTTCTCCTTTTCTGACCCCGATGTCAAGTTCATGGGAGGACTATACCTTGAAAATCCACAGTACGTTGGGATGGATGGTTTTCTTCCTGAAAAGATGCCAGCTAAAGGCCGCCTTCGAGTGGAAGAATTCTCAAAATTTTTATCTGATAAGGTCAAAGGGGGACGATGGTTTGCGGTGCCGTTGAGATTCAATACCTTTTCCGACTTGGACGCGATGGAATACAAGCGATTCTACAAAGGTTACGAAGGGAAGAAACGCATTGCAATGTTCGCTATTAGTAAAGAAACAAAACTGTTTCTTGTAACACCGATGTTCCACAAAGCAGTAAGGCATCTCCGCGATTCCTTCACACAAAAAAATAGCACCTATGCAGTTGTGCTTACAAAGGAAAACCTTCGGTCAACATGAGCATGTCCTAAAACATACTTCCATACAACATTCGCTTTTCTGCAAAGTCCTTTGAGACAGGCTTCCTCAAAGGATAATATTAAAGTGGAATAGCAGTGGAATACTCTAGACTGCCGTCCCACCGACGTGGGAAAACGGTACCTCCGAATCTAGGCGCAGCAACTCCGCTTCCTTCGTATAAAATCAGATCATCATTGGAAACATATTCCCTAAAGGTATATTCGTCGACGCTTCCCAAAGTTCCACTGTTGGTGTACCGGAGACCTCCCCCAATTACTGTCACGTAGATTGCCTGAAGGGAGCCTTTGCTTATGAGAATTTTTTCTAAACCTGTAAGACTTGTAGGTCTACCCTTGCCTTCTCCGAGAACTCGAACGCTCGCAACTTTTTGCCAGAGTGAAGGCAAATCACTGCATTCAGCATGAGATACCCCTTCTTTTTGCAATTTGTATACTTCGATGTCAATCCATGTATTGTGATACGTGTGAATCTTCATATTGTGAATCAAAACATCCTTTTTAGCACGAATATCAAACATACACCCGTAACTTCCATTGCTACCAAGAAATGTAGTTTCAATAGTTCTTAAAACACTGGAAAAACTAGGTGCCACAGAGGATGAATGCTTGGTTGGTACTGGAGGGAGCGATGGAGAAAATGAGCTTTTAGGGTTTTCCATGTCTTTCTCGTAGTAAACTATTCCATTGAAAATCCTCGGTGCGTAAGAATGGCTAAAGCTGTACTCATTAGCTACTCCCTCTAGAAATGCAATATCCTCATTCTGAGTGAAGACATTTCCCAATCCAGTCCCCTTCGTGTAACAGTTGTAATTCGAATCGCTAGAAAAAGTTACGTAAAAGGCTTGGGTATCACCTCTTTTCACTGCAACAGGTGTCATAAAACCTGGTGGTAAAATGGTTGGGTTACCAGAGGGTGACGATTCGACTCGAACGGTACCAAGCTTTTCCCAATCACTGGCGCCCTGGAAGTCTACGAAAGATCCAATCTTTTTCTTTTTCCAAACTTCTACTACAACAATCGTCGCTGCGATCGCATGAACAGCAAAATTATTTATGATGACATTCTCCTTTGCAACAATGTCAAACATATTGCCTTTACAAGGTATCAAAGAAACGAAGGGAAAACGGCTGTTAAGCTATTGGCTTCTGCGTCAGAAGGCAGCGATAAAGAATCAACTAATTCTTACCAGGAGCACCTGAGAAGCCTCCATCCATTGACGTAATGAGCTCTTGTCCAGAACCAGATGGATCGAATGTGGGTACATTTGGCGAAGGATTGGTAGGAGCAGCTACTGGCGGAGTACTAATTGCAAGATCCTGGGAAGCGCGAAACTTGGCGTATGCAGGAAGCTGTTCTCGAATCCATTTTGCATTATCAGCGAGAGCATCACCAGAAGGCTTACCTTCAAGTGTTACATTAGGATTTGAAAATCGCATTATTCGAGGGCAACCTTTGGGACAGTTGTATGACATGATTGTTCTAAACTTCCCAGATGGTTCTTGGTAACCATAATTATGTGACGGATCTGAATTACCACCAGATGCGTTATCCCTATCATGGCGACAGCCCTATATTTGCACCAGAACAATTTTGTAAGCACTCAGAAGTTACTCTACTGCACGAGAACCAGTAGATTCTTCAGAACTTACCATGTTATGACCTATCTCATGACTAAAAGAGTAATACCCAGTCGCACAACTCCATCGTGTGAGACTAAAGGCATAATCGGCTTGTGGAGAATTAGGCCGATAGCCCATCCCACAGTATCGAGTTTTGTCGACAAGCATGACAACAAAATCTGCTCCATACCGTGTTCGCATGCTGTGGACGTAATCTAGTTTTCTGTCACGTGTTCTTCTCAGTGACGACAGCGTGTCTGACCAGGAATTTGAGTAATCGTTATATTCCAAATCAAGGTGGCTCTTAACTAAACGAAATCTTGTCGGTATTCCTGAGTAGGACATGGCTTGATTTCCTTCGATAATGGCAAGGTGAATAATTGATTCTATGCTTAGTAGATTATCCCCTGTGGTTTCGCACCTACCTCCTGGACTGTATCCAGCCGCACTACACATTGCGCCTTTGGTATAAATTACTAAGACATCAAGCACTCTCCCGTCATCCGGTGAGATCGATCTTTCGGGTGCCCCCAAGGAATGTGACGGCAGATCAACTTGATCTACCGGACCCAAATCGTATGAAAAGCCAACGCTGTTTAAAGATCCTGCACTGGCTTCGTCTTCTTCCACCTCAAGCTCGTCATCAAAATCAAGCTGTGAAAATTCTTCGAACACAACGGCTCCTCCTGTAACTTGCCGAATCCGATAGATCTTTTCACCGTCTTGTACAGTGCCAGCTACAACTTGTTTCCCATCTTGAAAGACACGGCGCGTAAGGGAAAGTGTAGAAACCGTTGCACCACCGGAGGTGGTAGATTCTCCCGAAAAGTAGTAATTGGTCGCACCAGAAGGATCTCTTTCCCAGTTGCTCTCCATATGCGCAAACTTTAGATCTTGTCCCGAAAGAAGCTTCATTTCAATTTCTTCGGTGCGTTCGTTCATCATCTCAAAATCTTTCGAATCGATGTTGCCAGCATGATGCTTCATTCTTTCCTTATCGGAAGATATGGAATTCCTCTCGGCTCGGAAACTAATAGGATCTTCCTTGATTTTTAGCTGCACAGTGCTATTCTTGCCTTCTTCAACCGCTGGATCATTCTTCCGTTTTCTTTCACCACCGACCATCTGAAGGCACGAACAAACAAGAAAGAGGAGAAGAAGATTATAAGACATCGTTGTCATCCCATCTATCTATTTTATGGCTTTCTTCAAAGCAGAAAGAAATGTGATAGATGGCTCCGCTCAAATTCGGCCTTCATACGTTGAAAGAACTTGCATCGAAAAGTCCTGAAAGAGGAGGACTTGTGAACGGTAATGATGATGTTGTTGTCTCGGTCGGAGACCTCCCAAAGGAAACCGTTCTGAGACTGCTGGCTGAGGCTGAGACATCATCGACTTGCTCTCTAACAGGTGCGGTATCTGCAAGGTTGTTCTGTCCTGTTTACGGAGCACTAATATCCAGGATCATGATGTATTCTACGTAAATGGAATATTCCACAGGAGTGACCTCACCTGGTACCTGGTACTGGTACTAGTACCCGTGGGGTAGCCATACCTGGTACCGTACGGACTACCAGGTACTAGTACCAGGTACACCCAGGTGGGTTGCGCCCATGGTGAACGGAGTGAGCAACCTAGTGCTCACTAACAGTTCTGACAGCAAT
>WKLE02003450.1:11483-25847 GCA_014885115.2 Asterionellopsis glacialis
CAACTTTGGGGCTTGTTTACAGGAAAGAGATGAAATGTAATGTAGTTAACAAAAAAAATAGCAGCAACCCTTTTGAATCTTTAATAACTTTAGCGTTTGAATTTTTGAATACTTTCGATTTTGTTGAGGTTACGGTGTAGAAAAGAAATAATATTGAAGATGGCATCACCAATTTTCCCAAATATACCACTTTGATTCATCAAAAGTAATGTTATAACTTGTCTTTGAAATACGGTGTTACAATAATACCGACACAAAACACAATGTAAAGCTGGAGACCACTCCTCTTGTTGTATCCATTCTTGAAATTTGCGGGTCGGAAAGATAGCATAATCATATGCCGGTCGTTCCACGAAGGTACAAAATTGGCGTAGACTTACTCTATAGTTCTTGCTCAGCATCATACTATGTTTTGACACTGCGGAAGAGTGTATATCGAGAGAAAATTCGCTGTCGATTCTAAGCATTGCATCCAGTTGGTCCAAAATAGCGTTGTCTCTGGTATCATCTTCCAAAATGTTATCTAGGGATTGGTCTTGCAAGAGGACTGGAATGGCTTTACAAAGAAGTTTCAGCGCAGGTTGTCGATGTTGCTTTGTCCACGAAACTGGTACGGATTCGCCACAACATAATTGATGCAGCACTCTTAGCAGTGCATCTCGGCGAATAAACCCAGTCTTTTCCGGATCTTCTCGTTCAAAGGCTGCGATATACCAATCCAATGAAAAATTGTGCATAGAATAATCATGAAATACATCTAAATCAAGAGCAAGTTGGTCTAAACAGCAACGTCGGTACAAATCATAATCCCCTCCTAGGTAAGCATGGGTTCTCATTGGATTATCTGCTTGTAAGGAGGAATAGTAATACTCTGGTTGAACAAGACGCAATGCATTTTCATGTTCATCGTAGATTTCTCCATCCTCAAGATACAAACAAAATCTTCGTAAACTCATATATGGTTCATCTTGAAATTCTTTGGTAATACAACATAAATCACGCGTATTTAATCTCCACGAGGTAAATCCATGAGTTTGTTCCATGTGATTTGCAATTTGAATATATCCATCTATTGTAATGAATCCTCCATGATGATGGTGTGATTGTTTGATTTGGTCTGAGAGATCTGAACAAGACGACTCATCATCATTGACATCTTCTTGAACAAGTATTTTAGCAACTTGTGTCCATTCAAAAAAAACTTTTTGTAGATAGTCATGGGATAAGGTCATCTGGTTATTGTAGTGAAAATCAATTTCCATATGTTTTTGATACCTTTTAAAGTATTTTTCTACCTTGTCGGTAGTGGTTGGCTGTTTCCATGACGATGTTTCGTGTAATGTTTCCATCACTGTGTATTCTTCTCGTTTCAATAGTCTATATTATTTTATCTTTCTTTGTTATATGTGGAGATCAGAGGTCGTCATTTATTCTTTTGACACATGATTGCAGTCAATTGTATTCTATCGCACGATCTCGAGATCGATAGTAACCAGTTGTGGTTGATGTTTTTCTTCTTTTGGTCTAATGTTTTTTGGTTACAGAGAGATTTCATTGAAAACAAAAACTCTCCCCCCAAAAATAGTGTCATTAGGGATATGAAAATTGAGGGGAGTGAAACGTAATTATGTACATCGAGACGATTTCAGCTGGGTGAGCCAAGGTAAGCCGTCAGAACACTGCCTCCTGCTTGGTGTCGCCAGTATCCTCTAGTACCGTAGGACTAGAGAGGTGTCGGAATAAGAAATAATAGCATAATAATGAAGAATTGTCTAACTAGGACCCGGTGCCAGTAGCGTGCAGTCTGAGTCCGCTAAAGACGTACCAGGTACCAGGTAGACTACCTGGACCTAGAGAGGTCCTCTCTAAAGTATTGTGTACCAGGTACAGGTATAATATGTCTTATCACCATCATCCTTTTGTCACCTGCAAACAGCCATCACACAGACGCAGTCCATCCTAAGCTCGAATATCATTACATCGAGGTCAAAATCTGTGCTCACCCATCGTTTAGATTTCATTGGAAAGCTATAGTATAAGGAGTAAAAATAAAATTGTTTGGGTGAGAATAAAAGTTTTTCAATTTACAAAAAAGCAAACCCAGATGAATATCCGAGAAACAACTGAAACCAAGAATATCATGTACCGTCATCTTGGTGATGACGAAAGTGTTTCCGATGGGAACGCTGAAGGATGGAATTTATTCTTTATGATCTTGTTCTTTTGTTTAACAGTTATATTCTTCACATTGATTGCATTTGTTCTACGTCGTCGATATGGATGGTGTAATAGTAGTCCCAGTACTGCTACCACAGACCATCAACATCCTGATGTCGCATCATATGGTTGTTGTCCTACAACTCCATGGTACATGATGTGCTTTTATTGTTGTGGACAACGATGTTGTTGGTCACTTGATTTAGAAGCCTATCGGCATGAACGTGAATCATTAGAACGATTGCGTGAATTACGAAGATTACATCGATTAGAACAATTTCAACTTCGTGCTCGACAAGCCCATGTTCAAGCGGCAGCCTTACGATCAATGAGAGCTGAACGGCAATACCAATATAATTCTAGTTCTAGATATTCAAGTGGTGCATTAGCACCTTCAACGAGAGCTTATGAATTTGGATCTATTCCTAATGCGCAACAACTTGAAAGCAACAATAGCAACATGGAGAACAACAATGACACTACCAATAGTAGTGGTGATGGTAACTCACAACCACAACCATCCTTAGGTGGGATACCATTACCACCATTAGCAACATTTTCACAAATACCTGGCGCTATACCTAATACGTTGTCATCCAGTGGTCGAGTGTTAACACCTGAAGAATTACATTTGCAAGAAGAATATCGACGTGGACATGCCACACATTTCTTGGCACGTACCTATGAACAAATGAATAATTTAGGATTTATATTAATTCCGTCCTCCTTTCAATTCCGACAAGGAGGCCGAAGAAATCGAGGAGAAGGATTTGCACCATCGACAACACATAATACAGCTGCCATACGCGCATCACTGACACCACATCAACGACGAGCTATATTAGAACGTTTGGTCGTCTGCAAGAAATATTCTAACAATGACAGTGGAGGAAGCGACAATGATGGTGACAATCATGGCATTGCGGATGAAAAGGATAGTATTACTGCTACCGATGTGAGCCATAGAAAGAAAGATGATAACAAGAAGAATGCTGCTGTACTAACAGTTGAAGATATGGTTGATATTGAAGTGGGAGTTTCATCGGACCATGACTGTGACAGTGATAAACAAGGCAATAGAATCAGAAGCACAGATAAAAATAGTCGACAGGCAAGTGGTTCAGCAATTGAAACAGTAGTGCCAGCTGTCGCATCACAAACATCAACATTGCAGCAGCAACAAGAACAGATTATTGCTCCTGCTCGTCCTACTCCTTTTGCACTTCCGTTGCATCACGAAGAACCTCAAAATTTTGAGAGAACATGTGCTATATGTTTAGATAACTTTGAAGCTGGTGAACTCATCAATGATACACCTACAAAATGTCGCCACGTCTTTCATAAAGAATGTTTGTAAGTACAGTGCATGGTATCCAGTTTTGAGTATGTATGACTTTTGACTTGCACCAGATTGAGTTACTTCAACGGTTTACCTAATTATTCTATCAATTGTGTTCTTTTTTGGCAATACCATCATAGGTTGGAATGGTTAGATCGTCATGACGTTTGTCCTTGTTGTAGACACCCTATGATTTCAGAAGATGAATGGCAAACAGCAGCGGCAGCAACAAGAACACCACCACCAATGACAACTAATGCTGTGTCTTCTTCAAACAATGCAGCCGAGGAAAATGAAAATCAGGATAACAACGACCAAGACCACAATACTAATTAGTATCAACACAGCGTCTAGACCACCAACCAGGGATGAGAGGATAATACGTGTAAACGCGTATATCTCTAACATTTGCAAAGGTGTGTACAAACTTCATTTTAAACAAACCAACAACAGAGGACAATGCATACACAAACAATCGAATATATTTATCACATTCCAAATTTTGGAAATGTTATGATGCAAGTATGTAAAGGGAACGGAACAACACGATCAAAAGCATCGAGAGATGAAAGAGAAATCGACTTTTCAAAAGTTGGTTACCCCGCTGATTCCGTTTGCTGTCCAATACGAAGCGTTGTCATGCAATAAATATCCTATAGGGACAGTCATATAGCAAATAAAAATGACTATGCAATTTTGGTGGCTTGCTATAATGGAGAATTTGATTTGTAAATGGAGAAGTGACCAAGGATATGATGCCCTTCGTTGAGTTCATTCATAGCCTCGCCCATCGCCGTATGCTCACTCCCATTTTAAAAAATAAATTATGTTCATTATTTTTGTCTTAATGTGTACGACGATAAGAATTTTTCCCCCTTGACTGCTCAGTGCGTTTTAGGAAGACAATCCCAAGCAACAAAGTGATATGCCAAATGCAATACCTGCCAAGAAAAAGTACAACCATCCACAGGCAAGAGATGTAGCAATAAACCCCCGAACATTACTGCATGCATCCTCTGCATCGTCCAAGGCAAAGAAGCGTTGTACACCAATAATTTGCCAAAGAATCCACCCAATACCTATCAAAATATACAATGCCATCCACTTATCTTCGCATAACATATGACGGACACGGCTCATGGTATTATGTGGTGTTCCTGTCAAGTTATTATTTTTATTCTTCGGCTGAGTTTGGGCAACTTTAGGAGTGCTAGTCTTATTCGAGTTTGATGATGGTGTTGTAGGTTCTTCTACTGGTGCTGTTGCACTTACTTCTAATTTATCACTCATTCCAGTTTCGATTTTTGATTCAGTCGTTTCACCATATACTACAGCTGAAGCTTGTGGCACAGGTGTTGGTGTCGTTGTCATTGTCGCCATAACGGGAGTAGGAGCATTTGATGCCGTTGTATTCGTAGTAGTCGCATTAACAGAAGATGCATAATCTTCTTCTTGAGATATTTTACGTGATAGGTAAAATGCAGCAAGGATATGGATCGTGGCGAGTGCCATATTGACGATCAACCACAATGGTCCTTCTTCGGAACACCCTTCTTCACCTACAAATAATTCAGGAATAGATCGCACACCCATAGAAACAGGTGGTAAATTCAATCCAATCGTTACAAGAAGATATGGTAAAAATGGACTTTTCACAGCATTCCATATAGCTTCACAACCTATCCCACATGCTTTGCATGGAAGACAAACCACTTCGCCAAGCCCTTTGCAAAGTTGACCTACACCGCGACAAAGAACTGCTGCCATTTTCAATCAGTTGGATAAGTTTCTTAAGAATCAATTAGTCAACGATGGAATGCCAACTTATTCTGTGCGAAGTTCTAAAATGAAAGTGAAATTCTTGGAGCACCGTGGAAAATGTAATTCGTTGCTAACTAAATTTGTTCTATCAAGGCATTTACGGTACTGGAATGATGGATTGACTGAAGGATCTATCGTACGAGTACACATTCATCATACTATTTCGGATAAAGATACCCACCATGCAAGTGTCAGTTTCAACGGATACATCGGCCTGTTGTAGATCTTGTATTTTTTGTGTAGACAAAGCTTCGCTTCAAAAAGCGAACCTTGGGACTACCGCATCGATCGGACCCACCAAAGACAACTCTGTTTTCTGGACATCGCCGAAAAATGTCACGCAGATGCGCGATCGTTCTGCGCGTTGAGAAATTTTCAAAATCCTTGAGTCACACTCCTCTGATGACGTGGGATTTCCTGGACTCCCTCCTCTCTCCGCAAAAGCAGCAGATTCAAGCGATAAATTTCTAAAAATTCAGAACTTCCAGTAGAAAGCAACATATCGTCCTATCATAAATCATAACTGAAATAGATTCACCTAAAACAGCGAAGACACCACGACTCAGCCATAATCAAAGTACTACAGTCTCTAGAGAGGTACACGTGAACATTATTCTGCAACAAGAAGACCCAAAACAGATCAATCAATCAATCAGTTGATCCACTTGAGAAATTATAATGTCCGCTTCTGATTATCCTACAAATTACGGAGGGAATGGTAGTGGAAGCAGTGATGATGAAAACTCATCAGTTGCACTGAATGTACTTTTGACGTTTGTAATTGGTGCATTTTCAATTGGTGCATTAGTTGTTCTAGTATGGGCTTTGGCCACTGTATTTGATAGATATTGCTGTTGTTTACCTGGTTTCCAAGCCTTGAATGCAGATATCTTTTCTCAAATCGATCGTGGTCCAATTGCAAGGAAAGCAGGTCTTTGGGGGGTACTACCAGACGAACGTCGTGCAAGTAAGTTTTGTTTTCTTGTTGGTAGTGCTTTTGATGTTTAAATAACAAACAAGTTGTGATCTCATAACTATTATTTTTTATATTTGATCATTAAATTTATGTTGATTTTTAATATTTTTTTCTAGTTTTAAAAAAAATATTGAATGTTAGATCAATCACTCCCGACATGATCAAAGGTGATAGGAGCTCGGAGTTAAAGAAGCACCTGACAGATACAACACAGGGAATGCCAAATGAAGATGATCAATCAAAGGAAGAATCTGAAATAGTTGAGCAAAATCTGATGAATGAAGAAGAGTCTGAAACAACACTAACCGGCAAGCAAGATAGTAGTGAAACCAAGGAGATAAATAATAAAGATCAAGATATTACAGAGGAAGATGTCAAGGAGGGAGAAAGGTCCCTCTCCAACCACATGATACCCGAGGACGAATACAATACGGATGATGAGGCAAATGCAAACGATGTAGAACCCACAAATACTCCCGTTGCAGAATCGCAGTCCCTGTCTGCCGAAGAATCTGATGAAGAAAAGTTGAACGAAGGCGGACAGAATAATGATTCAGTAGTTAAGAACGGCACAACAGAAACGAGTTGTCCACAAAAAACTGCAGCCGAAGAATCTGAACTATCAGATTCAGAAGATAACAGTACTTTTGATAGGAATATTTCTACAATAGCAGAAGACGCTGTAGTAGTAACTCCAGAGGACGATATCAGAGATCACGATGTTGCATGTGCGATTTGCCTCAATGAATATAAGGAAGGTGAAATGATTTTGAATGGGACAACCTGCGACCACTTTTTTCATGAAGATTGCGCCATGAAATGGTTAGAAAAACATGATCATTGCCCGTTTTGTCGCAAGGAAATGGTAACCGGAAAAGAATTCCGTGAAACTGCTGAAGAAATGTTAGATAAGCAACGTATGAAAGAATTGACCAAATGGGGAAGACAAGCAGATGCAGCGGAAGCGAATGGCGATAATGACGGAAGCGAGAATGATGATGAAGATACAGGGAATGAAAGAGAGGAAGCAGCCGAATCGTCAGAGAACCGACCAGGAGACGAAGAAACTGGTAATACAGGTGCCCCGTTAGAACCAGATGAAACGGCAGACAAAGAAAGTAGTAATGCTTGCGTGGCTGACAACAATGATACTGATGCCTCTTTAGCACCAGGTGAAACAGCGGATGAAGAAACAGGTAATGTTTCTGCTGTTGATCAGAATGATACAGATTCGTCTTTAGCGGTAAAGAGCGGCTAGCTCCAGCATCTCTTTACGTTACGTTTTTGGGTCTTGGGTGTACCATCGTGAGCGTCAATTTTGAAGTAATCTAAATTGTCTACATATTATAATCATTTGGGTTTTTGACGAAAGAAATTATCTATACGTGCCTTTTTTGTTGCCTTCACAGTTTTGTTCGCAAATCCGAGTGGACCTTTACGAGATTCACTTCCGCCTGTTCTCTTTTCTACAGCAGTTAAAACTTGATTTTCACGATCATATTGCCTTTGAAGTTTTCGAGCGAATTCTTCGTCAGCCGATGGCGGAGTTAACGCTGCTTGGTCGCCATTCTGTAAGCCGGATCCCACCTCTTCTTTCTTTGGAAAGTTCAGTTTTGTGTCATTTTCTACAGATTGTGTATCCGCAATGATCACCGTCTTCTTTGTTTGATCAGGCGATGACAATGACGAGGACGCAGTGTTCGTGGTGTTGTTGCTATTACCTTTGGCAAAAAATGAAGTAATTCCACCATCACGTAGTATTGTTTCGAAGTCTGTTGCACAAAGTCCAATACGATGCATATTGACTGCACCTTCCTTATTTTTAACTGCACAACGGACACGTTCAACCAGTTGCTGCATCCTTCGTTGTTGATCATCTGCGTTGGTGCTACAAATAATAGTGACCTCCTTTCTCTTGGGAAACGGTATCCGAACACTCCGTATAATGCGTGCTGGTTTGGAATCATCTTCATTATGCTTAGAACAATGATAATGAATGGTAAGACTTTTAGGGAATCGACTGTTTCGTGTTGAATCTTGTTCAACTCGACTCAATACATCAGATGTTAGCAGGGTTACCCATTTTGTGATTTCTTGTGAATCTAATTGAGTCTTGAAAAAGGATTTGTAGGCTGTGATGCTTTTCACAAGCGCACCTGCTGTTTCCCTGACTGGTTCGGAATCTATACCTCTACATGCATCAAATACCAACCGTCCAGTTTCCGCACCAAGTTCTTGAGTTAATCTTGGTAATGATAATAATCTTGCAATAGACCCCATTGTCTCCTCTTCTGGGGGGAGAAGGGCTTGGACTTTTTTTCCAATCTTTCCTCCTAAATGACGAACTTTACGAATTTTAGTTTCTTCCATAACAAGGTCAATACAATGAGGGAATATGACAGCTTGTCCATTCGGTTTGCCATAGGATGCACCTAATTTGGCAACAAGTTTACAAGTTGATATTCCAGCACTCAAAGTGAAGCCAAGTTTTTCATACACAGCATTTCGAACTTGCTTAGCAACCATGCATCCTTTCAGTAAAGCTTTCTGAACTTCTAACACACCAGAATTGTCCTCGCGATTCCAATACGTTTTTTGGTTTATCTGTTTTTGGAGGTCGTTATCACCTACAACAACAGTGTTGTCCAACATCTTTTCAATGCTCGAGTGCTCGTCGTCTTGTTGTTGAACTTGGTCACAGTCGTCCCAACAAAAATCAGTAACATCAATGAATAATTCGTCAATTGATGCACGTTCTAAGATAAATTTATCTTTCCCACCTACGCATGTTGTTAAGGCTTCTAATACAACTGAAAAAATACGACTTGAAGCAATACGGTATCGTTCTAAACATGCCTTTCCTTCATACGGGAATCGCTGTTTACCAGCTTCCGTACACAATATTTGCTGTCTTTGGTTTTCATTTAAACAATACTTTTGTTCGTAAGCTTGTTCTATGGAGGCTGAAACATCATTTTCATCGTCATGGGTATCATTTGCGTCATCAGTAGTATGATTTCCATGTTCTTGTGAGAATTCTTTCCCTTTTTCTTTTCCTTCTGGATGATCATTTGATGTCCCTGACTTTTTATTTTTGTATGGGTTTTGGGGTATTATAGTCGTAGTATTGCCATGAATGTTTTTCATTGTAGTACTCGTGGACGTTGTATTCGTCGATGCTTTGAGAATGGGGAGATGTAAGGCTACACAATGCCCATTTGATTTGTCACGAACAGCTTCCCATGAATCACCACGTCTAATACCAAATTCTCGTGCTGGGTATGTAACTGCTAAAACTGAATTCCACTGCAATAAAGCAAGTGAAGTTTGGAGTGGTAATCCTAATCGAACTCGTTCACATTGAGCATAAAAACAATCAAGATCTAATAATAATACAATTCGATCATTATTTGAACCATGATGACTATGGCGACGGTTTTGATGCTTGGGAGGATTTTTTTGGAGAATCGTTAGTTGGTGATGCTGATGCTGATGTGTGGATGGTTGCCATTCAGTAGACATGTTAGTTGGCGAATTTGTTGCTAGTAATAAATTTTTAAATTCTCTCCCCCCGCTTTTCCGAAGATAATGATTTTTGTTAACCCTAACTTTGTGCCATAAATGGTTTTGGGGATCCTTCCTCATAAAATACGCCACTTACGTGCATCAATAGCAAAGAGGAGTGCATGAATATTGTGTCAAAAGCGGTCACCCATTGAACTTCTCAACACAAGTTATCATTGTTGTTTGTCGACAAAATGACACGAACGGGAATTTTAAATTCTTGATGTACGAAGAACCGATTTTTCTTACTGTGCTGGACGTGGAGTCAGCCCACCCAAATTGTGATTCAAATCCTGAGGAGTGTCTGGCTTTTCTTATATTTTTTAACCATAGTCCTATTCCGATACACTGCATGCCATGGTAAGTGGTTGAGGACTTAGGATACATTTGAAGGACTTTCAAAGAAATGGCACCATGCCTTATGAGATGTGTGTTTTATTTTAAACTGTACTACCTAGCTTGACTAAATCAGGATGTTCACGTAGGAGATAAAATCTAACATCTGCTTGATAGTTGGCTTTTGACAAAACTAGAGGCCAAAGAGATACTGGCAGGTTAGGGCAACGTAGCAATCGCCTTCCTGCACGGTTCAATCTAGTAAAATACCTAATGTCCTTGAGTGGATTCAACTCTGTCGTACATGTTACACGGTTATATTGAAGGTCCAAGTCTTCCACAGTCATATTGTGCGTCCGCAACGCATCAGCTATAGCAATCCCACCCTTGGTACCTATTTTATTACGGTACAGATTAATCTTTCGTAGACGTGTGTTGTGTTTCAATGCCTTAGCCAAGGCTTCCGCACCATCATCATTGATTTCGTTACGACTCAAATTCAATTCCTCTAATCCACAAATAGCAAGGCAATCGGGCAATACATTAAAATCAAAATCATGATGAATGAAATTGAACTCCAGATCTAAACTTTGCAGTGTCATATTTCCCATGAGACCATGACCAATACTACATAACCCTGCATTAGATATTTCATTGGATTGCATTTTGAGATGACGAAGAGTACAGTTGTTTCGTAAGGATGACACCAAAGCTTCACAACCCATAGGTCCAATTTTATTGAAACCCACATTCAAATATTCAAGCGTTTGATTATGATGGTTATGATCATGACTTTCGTCATTTTCATCGTCATTATAATCATCATCACCATGTTCATATTCAAAATGACTTTGTGAAGATGAAGGTGATGTAGCACCACCAGTACTACCAAGTTCTGGATCACCTCCAAGTGCATTCGCTATAGCTATCATTCCCAAGTCGCCAATATGGTTGTAAACTAGATTTAATTTCAAAAGAGACTTGTTATATCGTATTGCTGTTCCAAGTTCTTTGGCACCATTAGGACCAATTTCATTTTTACTTAGAACCAATTCTTTCACACGACACTGGCTACGTTTTAAGCCACGTGCTAGACATGCTATACCTTCACAACCAATTTGGTTTTGATGCAATACAAGCACTTCTAGCATACATTTGCTCGACAAAAGCCATTGTCCCAAGGCTGTTGCACCTGACAATCGTAGTCGATTACCTGACAAATTGATTTCTTTGATCGAATGGTTATGTAGTAACCCTTCAAATACCAAGGTACCAATACCACCACTTCCAATTAAATTATGTGATATATCTAATTCCTGTATGGTTTCATTGCGTCGTATCGCCTTTGCAAGTAGGAATATGTCATCACTTTCTTCTTCGTCTTCATTGTCGTCCTCTATATTATTGTTATTACTGAGCATAGATACTGTCCTTGATCCTTCAATTAATCCAATATTATGTAAATTAACACAGATTAAAGTGGGATCATTATCGTCAGATATTTGTTGTAATGTTTTCATAAATGTTGTTGCAGGATGTTCTGGTACACCACCGTCATCCGAAAACATCATATTGTGGAAACTTTTTCGGCCTTTACGTAATGTTTCTTGAATCAAATGGTTCATTCCTATAAATTTGTTTTATTTTTCCTTTAGTATTTTTCACGAATTTTAAAATTTGAAGTATGTGTGCAATACTCCCAATTCACTACTTTTGTATTTACAGGAAATATACGAAGAGAGCTACCAATTACATTCATACATTGCAAGGATAGCAACTGCAAGTAGAAAGAAGACCTTTTCACTGAAATTTTGCTTGGGTTTGTTTATCTTTGATTGCTAAATCGCAGAGAAGACGTATGGTTCACAATATAGTCTCGCTAGTCAATACCGAGACTGCTGTCCCTGTGAATGTGTAGTTTTTGTGGTGTTGATAAAGAAGAAGTCTGTGGATTCAGAGACGGGCAGTGGGAATGAAACACAAGGAACAGACGTGTCTTGGGTATATCGTTGCGGAATGTTCTTGTTTTTCATCGAGCCTCTCAGCGTCGTCTCGCACCGACGCCTGAGAAATAACTTTCATCGAAATCAATTTTTCTTGAGAAACAAGATATTGGTACCTCATTACCGTCCTGGAAACCTTGCATTCTACGCTACGACCAGTACAAAGTCCCATAAACTACGATACCTTGTAGGACCATTAGGCATTTTCCGACTCGTACGACTAATATGCGATCCTTGCGGTTCGATGATGCTAGACTCAAGTTTTCGAGTAGACTATTGTTTACTATCATCTCGAGAGTACCTGATATGCCAGAGTCAGTCCACAGTCCACACCTGGTATCTGGCACCCTGACAAGGTACGTATCATAAAAAGCAAGAGGGTTCACGTCAGCATGTTATTTTTCTGACATTCAAAATCTCGTCAATATGATGACTGATACTAGAGTAGTGGAAGTGCATCGTTCTGGGGAAAAGAAGTGCACACTAAAGCTGTGTTGAAGTGAACAGGACTCTCGAAATGCTGCAGTATTTACTGTAGTATGCGTGTTTTGTTGTGTACAGTCGTGTACCTGGTAAATCTCTTATCATCTCTGATCTAAAAACTGTCAACAGGGGGTGAAATAAATTACATTGAATGATATACGTTTACGATAATATTATAATGTGCTTGTACATCTTTTATTACATTAACTCTATTTATAGCTCTATTCTAACTTATTTCATTGCTCAAGCAGCGGCGGCCAATGTCGGCTGACGCAGTAAGTGAGCATTCAAAAGGAAACTTTCGATGTCAACAATGCTTTGTTGATAGACAGACTCGTCCAAGGACGTTGCTATTTGTGTCAACGTCTTGAATAGGTTTTCGGACATTGCGTACTCTCCCACTTCGTGATAAATTTGCGCCTTGTTGTTGATAATGGCAATCGCCACAGAATAGTCCACACCTTGGTCTCCGCTACATTCTGGAATGACTTGATAAGACATATCATACAATTGGAGTGCTCTCTCCAGTAATGAATTACTCGATGGTGGCCCATTGAAGAACTTCAAGTGGTGTGTTAGTGCGAAGTTGAACATCACGATGGCAGTGTACCGTTGGAACACTTCTGACATCTCATCTTTATCGTCGACTGTACTGAACGTTTCGCATATCGCTTCAAGTCTCATTGGTTCGGAGTGTAGAAAAAGAGGGGACACAGCTCTCAGTTGAAGTTTTCTTCCTGCTTGCTTGGATTTTTTATAGCTTAGAGCAGCAATTTTTGCTTGTCTTATTTGATCGTCTTCTTCGTTTACATGAAGTGGTTGAGACGTAGAATGCTGGCGATGAGCTAGTTGTGAAAGGATTGTCATCGATCCTTGAAACATGTTAAATGCACCATGGTAAGAACCTTTTTTAAGGAGTTCAACTCCATCGTTGTTGAATTGAATTGCAGAGTTCATATTGTTGTCGATGTGATGTTTTAGAACACTTTGGACTAGTTCTAAAAAATTATGAGTTCTGGAAGTTTTGAAATCAAATGCCATGACTTTCACGCACCAAAAGAACATCTCCCAACTTCAACCTTGAATGTTCTTTTCTGATATATATAGAAAGGCAATAAAAAATTAATTCAGTATTACCAAATATGTTCACATTGAAGTTAAATCGATTTTTTGTATTTTCGTAGCTAAATTAACCTAGCGTTTTTACCTGGTTAAACAAATATAATGTCACCGTTCAAAAATGACGATTTTATAAATATCAGTATCCTATCGTGAGTAAGAAAGGACCTTATACTTTAAAGTTGATTCACTTTCTTACACTAAATAAGGCATTCAGAGATACAATGATCTTGCTCTCGTGTACACAGAAACAAGTTCAAACAAAAAGTCCCTGGTGTATTGGGCCATTTTGATAAAGCTTATCTATGTAAAACCAAAGTCAAGTTTCTCCCATTATTTGTTCTCTTGCATGTGCTTTCGAAATACCTTTCTTAATTATAAGCGTTTCCGCCGTACATAAAGAAAGAGGCTTTTTATAATCAAAGACTACACTTAATCTGATAGGCTTTTCAAGTTTTACAAGATAATTTAGAAAAATAAATAACTACTTTAACAACACAAAGGTT
>WKLE02003454.1:4223-20643 GCA_014885115.2 Asterionellopsis glacialis
TAGAAAGCGTGCCACGTCGAGGTATCTTATGTTCCAACCTAGACGACTTCCTACATTTGTAGAAAGGACCACGTTGTAAAAAAGTAGTCGTTTCATTTCGTGACTCGTGAACTACGCATTGGTGTATATGTACAATGTACATGTATAGTATCCATCATACCGCTAAATGCGCCAAAAATAATTCATAAGTTACTTCATGCTTGAATAGTATTAATATATTATTACTTAAACGATCTTGCAACGACATTTTGGTAGAATGATGAAACCACATATGCATGTGGAACGACGAAACCAGTTTTCTCAGTTCGTAGGGGCGATGAATAATTATTGTCGTCTCAGTGTCTCCTAAGTAGTATAAGTATGTGCAAAATTGAATTTCTGACTTCTAGTTTTTCTGTTCGAGACACTACCAGTTCAACGCGACAATCACATTGCAACGCTATTTTTGGGTGACTTTTTTTTGGTTTACCATCATTGCAGAGTGCCTTTTTTCTCTACAATAGAGCAAAGCAGAGACAACTCACGATCAAACAATCAAAACCCGAAGCCTCTCTTTCGTTCTCTCCTTGCTTTCTGGACATCCATAACATTGACTTTCTCGAAGAGATAGATCTACGAAAAATCTTTTTGCTACGAAACAGAAAGGAATCGAAAACCAAAACGAAATTTGAGCGAATTCCATAGCAAAAAGGCGTTCCAACTTTTCGTTTTTGGTTTTTCAATATTCCACTCATTATTGCATTGCATTGTTCTATACATACATAAAACTCACATACCAAAAGATAAAGCATTCTTACATATTATTATTATTATTATTTAAAAGAAATGACAAAGACACCTCCACGTAACAATTACGCTGCACCGCATACACCCATTGCTTCCGCGAAGCGCCCCCGTTCTTCTGGAGCAGCAGCCAACAGCAACAATGACAATGGCAACAGCAGCGGAAAGACAAAAATAATGAGTTTAAGCAGTACGACAGCAACTCCATCAAGTACTCCAAAAACTCCTACAACGACAATTCCGTCGACATCGCCCATGTCTCCCATGCACCCCCCTCGTCCAGTGACCCGTGATGATGTAGAAACTATCAGTGAAGAAGTTACGGATGAATCATCGCCTTCCAATTCTTCCAATGCATCCTCCTCTTCGTCTTCCAACTCATCATGGGTCGGACGTAAAGTAGATGCTTTGTTCAGTCCTGTCTTGTCATTTTTAAATGCAGGCAGTTCGGAAGAAGGAGAAGAACAGGCTGCTGCTGCTACTGCCGGTCAAGGACAAACAGGTGCTACAGCTGGCAATGCTACTGCTACAACTTCTACTCCTCATACCATCAAAGAAGAAGAAGTAGCTGCTATAACAGAAGATGAAGATGTTGATATGACCAACAGTAATCAAATGGACATTGAACGTGAGGAAGAGGACGAAGACGATGAACAGCAACCCCAACAACAGGCAGCCGCCAATGCTGCTGCTACTGCACCATCCAACCAAACTCATGCTGCTACTACGGCCCAACTTGAACATCATAACCATCAAGAGGTTGAAAAAGAAGTTGAGGAGGTGGAAGAAGAGGATGACCCATATGGATCCTTACAAGAAGAACCATCTTCTAGCTTTGAAGAGGAAGAATTTAATCCTTATTTGTTCATCAAATCACTTCCACCCTATGCACATGTACGACACATGTCACCACCTATTGCCTTGCCTGAAAAGACTAGCTCACACAAAATCACATTGGTATTGGATTTAGATGAAACCTTGGTCCATTGTACAGTCGAAAAGGTCAATGATGCAGACTTGGTCTTTCCTGTCGTATTTCATGGTGCGGAATATCAAGTGCACGTCAGGTTGCGTCCCTACTTGTTTGAGTTTTTAGAGTCCGTCAGTAAAAAGTTTGAAGTTGTAGTCTTTACAGCCTCTCAACAAGTCTATGCAGACAAATTATTAGATCGCATTGATCCAGGTACGTAATGAGACAGAGGAAAAGACTTGCCATTCCATAGTTTTGAGATTCTTGGCTCGACACAGAGTGGTACACTTGACGAGAATGTGAACCTGTGTATACCCTTTTTGATTGCTCCGCCCACGCATACTAACACCACTCATGATGACGATGATGTCCATCGACTTTTATCTTCTCTACGATCACCACCTACAGAAAAAAAATACATTCAACATCGCATGTTCCGTGAATCATGTTTAGCCGTGGAAGGGAATTACTTGAAGGATTTAAATGTATGTGGGCGTGATTTAACAAAAACGGTCTTGGTAGATAATTCACCACATGCCTTTGGCTATCAAGTGGATAATGGTATCCCTATTGAATCATGGTTTGACGATGCACATGATAGTGAATTGATGAAATTGGATGCCTTCTTAAAAACATTACATGGTGAACCTGATGTACGTAAGATTGTACGTGAACGATTCCAAACCTATAAATTGATTGATCAATATTAATTTCACTTTGGAACGATAGAGAGAGAGGAAGGAGGGATATATACATTCATATCAGCGATTGATACAATGTGTGTATTCCTTTCTTTCAGGAAGGGAGGAAGACGGGGGAAGATTCATTTTCATGCATTCAGAGTACAACTACTACTGTCATACTTTTTCCTTCTGGTTTGGATTGGGACTAAACCACGAAGTACAAGTATCAGTTCAATAATGTGTAAAGGGCTCGATTGTTTGATTTGATGTGATTGGTTGGTTGGTTCGTATTTGTAAAAAGAAGTCCATTATTTATTATAATTTACGAAGGGGAATATCAAGCATAAGAAGTGTAAGAGCTTGATCCTGTTTGATGTTTGATCCTTCTTGATTAAAAAAAGTCAACGTCATAATATACTACATTCTAAATAATAGAGAGAGTCATGCTTTGCTTCTACTCTGTGTTGGCAAACAAAACAAACAAACAAGAACGTAATGCCTTCTTGTTGGTTGGTTGTCATGTTGGTACAGCTTCAGTTGAGCATCATGCATGGCCTTTCTTGCTATAGAAACATACAGAAATATATTATATCACAGTATCCTTATTTGTTGATTGATATATGTCTAACTTGCTTGTGAATATACTTTACTATCTTCTTTTTGAAAGGGAGATTTGTCAAGTAATCAGGTAGTAGTATAAGTGGATCAGTGTTCTACCCCAATTAAGATGTTTGGGCTGTTGCAGGCTGCAGTCCTGTAACCCTACCAGGTACGATCAAGAGATGCATGTATCACGAGTCATGATGTGTTGTATTCCATCTAGTTCATAGCAACCCAATTGAAAAGATTTAGACTCGTCAAGTGGGTAGGTACAGTAAGTAACATTGTGTGAGAGTGAGCGACTCTTTCTTGTTTTGTTTTCTTTTCTTTTAGATGAATTCTTGGAAACCTACCCCTACCCAAAAGTTGACAAACTAAGGATTTTGTAAGTGACGATACCAAAAAACTTTCGACGACAAGGATGACTATCTACAGTACGCCTTTATAATAAGCAAAGGTTGGATGGATAATGGATGACCATTCACTCGAAATTTTGAAAAAAGAATTATTACAAAAAATCTATATCTCTAGAGAGCAAGTCGAGTGTGCAGACAGACAGACAGTCCTCTCATTTTCAAATTCGAAATTTGAATAGATTTGTCATTTTCATACAATAAAGGAATCACAAAAGGTCTCTCATTATCATTACCAAGTACTGAATTGGCTGCATTTTTTTAAAAAACAATCTCTACTTTTTGAGAAAAGATCAAGTCGAACTGATACTGTTTTGAGATTATATTATGGACTGTATCTTGCAGCTCTCTATATTGTATCTATACTTGCTAGATTGAGTACCGTAGTCTTTTTTTGCATATTTACTCCATAATATACTGACTGTAGGCTTTGTCCTTGATGTGGAATTGTGGTTGTACTGTACCATTTTTTTTTTTTTTATGTAATGAGTGACCAAAAATATAAAATTCATTCAAGTTGAAGTACCGATATGCGCGGCAGCCAGACAGACCAAAATATAAATATCCGATTCGACTCTCAAAAACTCTCACTCTCACTTTCCTCACTCCTTACCAAAATATGGAAAAAGTTACTCCTTACTGTTTCTTGTGTAGAATGGTACGTGAAGCCATGTACTAAGGAAAGAAACCACCGGACGGTCCTCACGGGTGTGCAAGATGTACCGTACGGATTGTACTAATTTGTACGTGGTTGCTACAGTCCACCGGTGTGTTTTTTTTCTTTTCTCTCCAACAACCAGGCACAACTCGTCTCCTTTTTTAATAAAACCCAATTTTCCACCATGGTGTTTGTCAAGGTCCAAAAATCAAAGGCTTACTATGCCCGTTACCAAGTAAAGTTCCGTCGTCGTCGTGAGGGTAAGACTGACTACCGTCAACGTAAGCGTTTATGCTGTCAAGACAAGAACAAATACCAAACACCGAAATACCGTTTGGTAGTGCGTTTCACCAATAAGCAAGTCATTTGTCAAATCGCCTATGCCTTGGTCGATGGTGATCGTATTTTGGCACAAGCCTCTTCCAGCGAACTCCCTCGTTACGGATTGAATGCTGGTTTGAAGAACTACGCTGCTGCCTACTGCACTGGTCTTTTGGTCGCCCGTCGTTTGTTGCAAAAGGTCGGACTTGACGAACTTTACGAGGGAAACACCGAAGTTGACGGTGAAGTTGTCAAGACCGAATACGACGGAAAGGAATTCTTCGTCGAAGAAGTCGATGATGACAAGTACCCCTTCCGTGCCTTGTTGGATGTTGGTTGTCGTCCTACCACTACCGGTGCACGTATCTTTGGTGCCCTCAAGGGTGCTGCCGATGGTGGACTTGACGTTCCTCACAGTGAAAAGCGTTTCCCCGGATACGACCGTGATGCCAAGGAATACGATGCCGATATGCACCGTGAACGTATCTTTGGTGGACACGTTGGGGAATACATGGAATACCTCGAAGAAGAAGATAACCAAAAGTACCAAGAACACTTTGCCAAGTACATTGAACACGATATGGAAGCTGATGGTCTTGAAGAATTGTACGAAGAAGTCCACGAAAAGATCCGTGAAGATCCTTCTCCTGCCGAAAAGAAGGACTTTACACCGGACAAATCCTACAAGCGCAAGGCCAAGCAAACCTTGGACGAACGTAAGGCTGCTGTTCAAGCCAAGAAGGATGCCAAGATTGCTGAATTGGAAGAAGATGATGAGTAAATTCCTAATTCCACTGATGGAATCTGTTCATTTTGTGAACGTGTACAGTCTTTTGCTAATGAATGGTTTTCAAAATCTGCAATAGAGCTGCAGAGGATGATCAACCATAAGACAACACACGCATCGATAATGAATGATTCTGGAAGGGTTGTGTGATTTTATGAAATGTTTTTTTAACTTTTTTATTTTTTTTGAATAATTTTTTAAACATTATGAAGTTACACAACGTACAACAAAAGAATGGTCTCTTTTTCAAATTAGAAAACTAGTTTATTTCCATCTTGTCATGTTTCACATTCTTCTCACCTCTAACTACTTCCAAGACTGAAAGTACAGCCTTGCTTGTAGCTTGTAGATATTTCCTGTGGGGAGTCTCTCACTAGATTATTATCAGTGCATAGACATCTCGTTGAGGACTGTATTTTGTGTGTCTTCATATAGAACATATATGTATATATAGAAGTGTATCAATGATTATCTACTCGATCGGTGGAACACATTCCTACTTGTGTTGTTGACACAGTTTGCCCATACAAAATAGCGATTGCGATCTTGCTATCATCGGCATAGAGATTGGCTGTTGCACGGATCTTTGACTCCGTACCTTACCTACGTGCCCCGCCTTGCAACCAAAAAACGTCTTCTCGGTACACACGCGTTGGGTCGTGCGCTGTGTTCTTTTTTCTCGCGTCTCTTGGTGGCAGGCGAATCATCATACTATTCTCTAGGTAGGTTCTACGCATACTGTACGAACCCCCTTATCATGGTCTGTTTCATCAGTCATCGACACATCTCATCGTTCTGAAGAAAGTTCTCACAGATCGCTGCGACGACAACATATTTTATTTTTGATTTACATTTAGCAGTTCCAAGGAGTTGCCAATTTTCTTTGATTCACAGCAGCAATAACAATAATATGTTTGAAAGCATGGATTTAAGTTCGTTGTTACCTCAACGAAGCAGTGATTCGAATGATCAACAAGACCAAAATAATGATGAAGGCTGGATGCCATCTTTAACATTCCAAGAACGTATGATTGGATGTGGTACATGTATGGTTTTTGGATATCTCTTATCGTTTGGTTCCTTTGTACGATTTAAAGATCTTGTATTTGGCAATCCAGGTAAGGCATTTAGAAATTCAAGTGTTGGAGGTGTAAAGTTCTGGGGTGTGTATCTTCTTGTTCGTCCCGCCCTTGTTTATGTAATGTTGATTGTGGAAGAATTTTGGGTCTGGATATTGAATGTCTTTCTATCTTTTTTCATTTTAGTGTACAGTCTCTAATGAATCTTTTCTCTCCCTCTTGCGATTGTCGCACACGCATTGTGTTTATAACCACTGCGTTACTCCATACAAAAACACAAACACAGTTCCATTTGCCGTGAATGCAACTGTAGGGAATATTATTGCATTATGTGGTTCATTTTTCATGTCCGGTCCACAAATGCAAATGAAAAAAATGTGGCACGAATCAAGACGTACATCCTCGATATGTTATTTAAGTTCCCTGGTTGTGACACTTGGGTTGGCATTCATCCCTAAATTTATGGGACAAGGTTTGCTATTGCTCATTTGTTTAATATTCCAATGGGTATCAATCTTTTGGTATTGCTTATCTTACATACCCTTTGCCAGAGATGCTGTCAAAACATTTTGTAGACGGCTCGTGTACGGTGAAGACGGATAAGAGATCATATATTATAAAGAATGAATAAACCTGTGCAAATGTGAACATTTTGAATAATCGACAACAACCAATGGACAATGTGTGATGCAACTTTTGTTTTGTTTTAGATGGACTACTACTCTATTGTATGTCTCACTATCGCTGATGGCATGCTGTTCGTAGATGTTTGCAAAGGGAGACCCCAACCAATCCAAATGTGTCTTTTGTATTGCGGAGATAAAAATAATAATCTCCAATGGAATATATATTTTTTAATTTATTTTTTTACGTTATCCAAAATTTCTTTTTGTTGGTTCTATATCGTGGAAGAAAGAAAGATAGATTCCTCTTTTTTCTAAAGTTTTTGTAAATATCCAATATCACCTTCTCCACTCGCACAAAATAGCACATCATCAAGATGAATTCCCCTGGACATACAAGCCGCCGCCGCCCATCGTCGGTAGGTTTCCTTTCTCTTGAGAGACGAGTCGAATCCCACAAGCAGAGGAGTTTTCCTGGAAAATTAATATTCATGTTTGTACATGTTCTTATTATGGATCGTGAATTTTTGGGGATTTCTGTGTAGGGAAATACTACACGTATTCGTTTGGACCTTCCGTTACATTATTTTAAGCGTTAAATAACGTTATTATCGTATAGTGTATTGGGATCAACAGAAATAAAATATTTGTGTATCTATAGACTCGTATATAAGTATAATCGCAATGAGCTAACTATAGTACAATAAATATCATCATTCTTGTGCCAATAATTACTTATGCGACTTTGATGTATTCTACATAATATGGAAAACCAAGACTCCCTTGTTTTACAGTACGTAGTCAACACAAAAGTTTTGTGAACGAGACAGTATGTATAATGTATCGTATAGTCGTTCATTTCGTGCTTGGTCTTGTTGGAACAACATTTCGGGAGACGCGATGACGATGTCAAGTGGTGGTGATATCGACCATGGTGCAGTAGTAGGAACTAATAGACAGCACCAGCGTAGACGACGTCGATTGAATATGAGTCCACCAGAGCAAGAGGAACAAGCAACGCAGCAACAGTCAGAGCCAAAGAAACTTGTGAGGATCAGATTTCCTCAAGAAGAAGAACATGAAGGATCTGACAAGATTGATAACAAGAATGTCTTGCTACTTACACGAATAGAAGACGATTTATCCACATCTTCTTCTTCATCATCATCATCATCGTCAACAATAATATCCTCATTGCCACAGCAGTCACTACTAAAACAACAACAGCTACAAACTCAACAACAATCACTGCCACCTCAATCACTATCCTTGTTTTCGTCCATCTCAGAATCACCAGTTCCCACCTATGATTCATTTTTAGTCTTTTGGTTACTTTTATGGGTCTGTTATTTACTTTTACCGAAAGGTTTTCGTGTCACCTATTGTAAAGCATATCCCAAACGATATGCACGTAGTTCTGGTAAGGGCAATCGATTTGTCTTTGGTATGATGAACACGTCGATGACTAGTAAAGTAGGATCTACCAATTCGAGCTATTTGGGAAGTTCAATAGAGCCAGGCAGTTTGAATAGTAGTGGTTTCTTTTCCAGCATGCCAGCGACAACAAAAAGTACAAGCACAGAGAGTTTCAGTGAGCTTGCTGCGGCGAAACACAAAGGAGGAGGAGGAGGAATAAGTACTACCAACAAGGCCAATAACACATATAGTTTGAAGAATCCAAATATGTTTAGTAAAGCATCTATAGATCGACAACAACGCCGACGTGAAGAATTGTATCAAACATTGGTCAATGCTAAACGTGAAGGACAGCAAATCCAACAACAAAAGTCTTCTTCCACAGATATGGATAGTGGTATTGGTGATGCACGGAGTATCATCATTGGTGACGATAGTACTAGCATGAATGATAGCTATGGGTATAGTGGAATTGGAGCTAATCGAAGTGTCATTACAGCCACAACAGCAACTGGTGGTGATGGTAGTGGTGGTAATGGTGGTGGTGGTACATTAATGAGTGGTATTGGTGATAATCGCAGTATAGATTTACATGAAGTTTTGGAAGACGATCAACATCCTTGGAGCAATGATGGAAAGGCTCCTAAAACACCTACACAAACACAACGCAAATCATCACCACCAACAACACCACAACCACCATCACCAAAGCACCCAGCATTATCACGTATACCAGCTGAAGACATGTTAAGTGAAACAATGGTGCGGTTCAAGGGGCGTGGTATACGACTCATGGCGCATGGCGTACAATGTCGTCCTAAACGTGTTTGGGTACGTCTCGATTTAGATCGAAAGGCAGTTACATGGCAAACTGAAGCACCAAGACGCATACAAACAACACCATCGCGAAAAGGCGACAATAAGAACGACAGTTCGAATACCGACGTTAGCATTATAATGGTACGGGGATCCATACATTCTATACCTTTACGGAATGTCTTATACATTGATGTTGGTAAAAAGACCACTGCCTTGATTAAGGATCCAACAGTGGAAGGTGCATTATGCTTTTCTTTACTGACTGCAAATGGATCATTGGATTTACAAAGTAATTCCAAACTAGAACGTGACGCCTTGGTATCGTGTTTATCCTTTGTCTTGGATGAAATGAATGGTGGACGCGATTGGAGAGCATTGTATGAACCATCCTTAATAATGAGTGATACAAATATGAGTATGCCAACGACTACTGCGGGGAGTGCTACAAAGAACAATAGTAATAAAAGTGGCAGTGGTGGTCTACTACAATTCGCAAATGGATCGACAGAATTTTAGTCAAAGAAAGAAAACTTGGCAGTGAAGAGGACGACGACCTGTATCGTAAAGTAATCTGGAATTCTCTGCTAATCTAATCTTTTCTCCAGAAATTAATAATATAGAGAACAATACCTTTCACCTCTTTGTATGTACTGTATTGCCATTTGTTTCATGTGCGTCAACAACAATAAAAGCCAGATGACTCAAGCTAAATTTTAATAAACACATGCAAAAGTTGTATCAGGTCTATTGTATCAAGATTTGACTGCTGTAACTTTATCGAAAGATTGTGTTGACAGAGAAGATATCAGTCAACATGGTTGGTGTTCGGTGTAGTAGGACGATTACTACAGTGCGGCGAGTGATTCAGTACATGTATGAACTCAAGCAATCTAGATGGGAAGTTTTCGTAGTGTACCATACTGGTCTGAGTGCTACGTAAGATTTTAATTCAGCATTTATTTATATTTTTATTTTGCATTTGTACCTTTCCCTTGTTTGATTTGGTTAAACAGTGTCGTAGTAGTAAATCTCCTTGTGCGTGGATACGTTCAAGAGTGAATGAAATTCAGTAACTTCACTATGCCAACTATTGCGTTTTCTTTCCCTTGCTTTCTTTTTTCGTACTTCTTTCTACTCCGCCATCTTCTGATCCAGGCAGTCCGTGCCTTGTCCAAGATGCGTATTTGACCCTCCAAACCTCTTATCTGCCACGCCAAACACATCATCTAGTTACGTAAAGAAGCCGGTGTAGTTGCAATTAGGATGCTCGTGATGCCGATCATGAAATGTGGGAGTCAAGAAGAAGGACAAGATCGGTTTCTCAACTACTTCCCACAAGTTCATATCCGGAATGAATAACAATACTCTGTGTTAATGTATCCTGGACAATGCAGCTTTGGTCGCGTCATTATCTGATATTTGTGAAAGTTTTACCTTCGGGTTTGTGAGAAAATGTGCTTTCCATTTCTCAGATGAATTATCTATCGCAGCTTCATTGGGTTAATTTCTGACCGTCTCCTTCATTTTCTTCCATTGAAGAACACACTATCTTCAATAAAACCTGCAGCATCAACGTTTTCAGATGAGACACGGGATCGGCTTTTTAATGATATTTATCCTGCTGACTGTGGCAAAGTGGAATAGAATGATTATATGAATTGAAAGACATGTTACAAACCCATGCCAAATCATTCATAGCTTCAATACGCTTGTTGAATTAGCGGGACTGGGGATACTCGAGAAACTTTTGCAAAAACAGAATATGATCGAACATACTGGCATTCAAGCAATCGCAATGATGACGTGAAATATTTAATTTAATTGCTTATAAACGTAAGAGTATGTGAGGCACCTCGAAAGTCAATACATAGTGAGATATATCAATCGAGGGAATTACTAATCGAATATTGTATACATTCCCATGTAATTGTATTTATATAGCTTACAATTTTGGCAGTTTCATTTGATTTTTAAACTTGAGCATATTCTATATTAATACATAATGAATCTTCCTACTGTGCTACAGCCCTTTTCGTTTCAAGTCTTGCAGGAGCTTCTTTGGTTCCCATTTCTTTTGTTTCTTCTTTAATCTCGATTTCTGCTCCAAGCTGCTTCATCATGGTAGAAATGTCAAGGTAGTGCCGCATAGATTTGATCTTTCCTTCGACAACTTCACAAATTTGAATAGCCTCCACATTTATACTCTTCCCTGTTGCAGGAATTGCGGCTGAAGGTCCGAGGGTTAGTGGTCCCTTATGGGTACCACTCCAAACTAATTCTACAATGACTGTTGCATTTTCTCCCATATGATCCACTTTGAGCTCATTTGAAAATTTACAAGTAACATCTGGAAATGCCACCTTCCAGGCACCTCTAGTAACATCTAGAAAGTTTTCAATCCCATTTACCTTTCTGCCGGTTCCAATTTCCTCGTAAGAAATATCTTCAGTACAACTGTCTCGAAAAGCATTCCAGTCACCGAAGTTGAAAGCAACATCAGCTGCGGCAACAACATCGATTGGATCCTTTTCTTTCTTTGTCAGAATAGCTTTGCTGTCTTCTTCTGTGTCCATCCTTATCGTGGTGTTTTTATTGAAAATTATGAGAATCCTCCTTGAAAAATAAGTGGGATTAGTAGGAGAAATTCTGTTGAGAACTGAGAATTGTGAGAATCCTCTTTGAAAAATAAGTGTGATTGGTATAATACCTGATAGGCTGGGTACGATTACATAACATGAAGTAGGTCCTAGTCGTAGAGAGTCCTAATACCAGGTAAATAACGGTAGAATATGAGGTACCCCGGAAAGACAGACAAGGATAGGCTACGATATATCACGAAGGATAAAGATAAGAATCGAACGGAAAGTACCGCTTGGAAAGAACGAGGTTCCTTGTCAGAGACAGGTCCAAAGGACTCCATTAATTTAGGATTAATTGTATTAGGTGAAAAAATAAGGCACACAATTTGAAATTAATTCTCCAATAGGTACTCTTCTTATCTAGCTATGTCCGTAGATTCCTGGTTCCTATTTTATCGGACTCAGTCGCTAATCCTGGTTTGGTGCCTTTGCAGAAAAGCATGTAGAAGAGCATTGCCCAGACATCATGGGAATACAAGACATTTTATTGTTTGAAATAGAACAGAATCTTTGGAGCAGGTCACTAGTCCAAGTGCACTCTATTGTGGAAGTTGTAAATGAATTAGTGCTGCCACGAGGACCTGTCTTTTATTGAAAGATTTTGAACATCAACTATCATGCCTAGTCCTGGCACTAGAGCTCAACAAGCATCTACTAGGCAAAGAGAACTTGCAGTACCCGAGTATATTGCTGAAACAAAACAGGGAGCCATCTCCAAAGGTTTCTCACCAGTCAGAGACTAGCTCACAATTCCCGAATGCGTCGAACAGAAAAGATTTTCCCACGGACGACAGACAGGCTTTGATTAAGGGGCAAGGCGACCGGGCGACCGGGGGCATCAACGCAAGATCCTGTGAGTACGTCATTCGCCTCTTACATCGCTAATCAAAAGATTCATTGCCAACGCCAGTAACAATAACGAATGACACCAAAAGGACACGAGCATACAGTATTGACCTCATTAGCTCTGCTTGCAACACTTATTTTCACCTTTGTAATCGAGCGACATGACTTCTCTTCGATCCGTTGCCCTCGTCAGCTTCATGGCGACATACTCGATGGCTTTCCACGCCTCGCCCCGAGCACCAGTAATGCGCCGACAAACCAAGGGAACTACCAGCAACGTAGTGCTTGCAAATTCCTATTTGGACTCTTTGAGTGGTGCCACACCTTTTTCTGCTCCCCCTACTTATGGAAGTAGCTCTCCATCGCAAGTGCCTGATGAGCCTGTGATGGATCCAGCTGCCAGCGACCGATCGACTGCCTTTGCGCATGCCCCTCTTGAGTACTTTGGTCTAGACAATTTGGCCATGAAGGAACCTCGGGCAACCGCAGACTGGGGAGGACCTCAGGAAGGGTCTCGCAAGATGGCGGACGATGGAGTTCTACGAGCAGGAAGTTGGTTTTGTAGTAGAGGGGGGTGGCCTTCTCCGAACCAAAAGGCGCACACCGAAATCTTTTACGTGCTAGAGGGCCACGCTTCTATCAGCGACGCCGATGGAGTCAAACATTACTTTGGGCCTGGTGATACAGTGACTATTCCAAAGGGCCATACAGGTCGCTGGGATATCGTCTCACCCATTCATAAAATCTGGGCCGTCAATGCGCACGACAGAATTGAGGAAACTGCCAATCCCATCCGTGTACAGGTAGACCATTTCCACACCAGCTTTGCCCCTCGCTCTCTCACAGTAGGTGACGATCCATTGTATGGAACAAACTCTCCCGTCGTTGCCTCAAATACCTTCTATAATGTCGGTCCTACCAAGGTCGGTGTCTGGACTTGTCCTCCCGGATACTCAATCTCCGTGAAGAACGGAGCCAAAACCTTCTTCCATTTGTTGGAAGGTGTTGTTTACGTTGTCGATGGTCCAACTGGTGACGCTCGTCGGTGTGTAGCAGGGGACACAGTTGTGCTCCAAGAAGGATGGAGTGGTCACATTGACGTGATGAAGTCAGCTAAAAAAATATGGACCACGGCCGCTTAAGCTAGAAATGGAAAGAATCCATGGTGACCCAAAAGAGAAGTATTCAATAGGCTGCTAATAGAGATATCGTGCTCTAATTATTCGTTTCGGATCAACCCAAGTCTTGTCGTTCTCGTTTCGGATCAACCCAAGTCTTGTCGTTCTCAGGGAAGGACGGTTATAATCCGACAGGCAATTTGACGAATAGCTGATTTGTCATGAAGTCTTCAGGCATGCACACATCCCAGGTATGTCATATGAAACCGACGAGTGCAGGTAGTCTCTTACTGAGGCCATACCACCATTTCAAAGAAACTCGGTTTTTCATTAGTTTTGAGAGTCGTACCAACGCCTATGCCATCGATTTCCTTTGGAGTTTTTCTAATCGGTCGTACCAATACACTTCCTCCGATTTGTCTCGTGAGGACTTTCAGCAATGGAATCTTAAAGAGTTGGCCCTCCTTGAATACTATGAATACATACTCCTACTAGTATGAGGAGTGTTACAAAAATCAATAACAATTAAAATTGCAGTAGCTGTCAGCTACAACGATGAAGTGTAAAAGACTAGTTTTAGTAACGAAGGACATAGAAAAAACTTTGCATGAACAAAAAGAGAAAACACGAACTGTATTTTGGAAGCAAATTGGAATTCTCTACCGTACTGCTTATGTTTCAATGGTCGCTTCTATTCTTATCTCTTTTCCAGATAATCGAGCAATTTCTTTTATGTGTACTGTATTGCAGCTTGTTTCGTGTGTGTTCAGAACACTAGAAGCCACAGTCATGAGGCGTCACAAATCTAATTTCAACCAGCGCATTAAAAGGTTGTATTAGGTTCATTATGTAGGGAGATCATGCTGGAAAGAAGGTAAAGTTCGGAAAGTGGATCATTGACTCAAGGAGTTTGCACATTCCCGTACGTGTAGCAAACTACATCTGTCTAAATTAGTTTCTTTTCATTTTTTGGTTCGGGAGTGAACCAAACAAGTGAAAATCTTTCGCCAGTATAGACACCAGTACAATGCCGCTGCTTCCACCCATCGAACTCCAATGGTTCATACCTAATAGGATATGCATCCCCTTCAACAAAGATTTCTCCACCTTTGTAATCTCCAAGCCCAACAATCATCGAAAGGCTCTGACCAAGTCCTGTGCCAGAATCTACATGAGGTGTAAAACTTGCATTAAAGTTCACAGCACAATGCGTAGATGGGTTCCGCTGTGTTTTGTTCTTCAGTTTGTCATTTGTCTTTTCGAGAAAATCCGTACTACGGCATCTATCACCCGCAAAGTTCAAGCTTTGTTTACAGAGATATTCTTCCAATTCAAAAATACATTGAACCAAATCGGGGAATAATTTGTTTCCAAGTGGAAAGGGTTGAGTACTAGAGGGTTGAAATAGCTTTGGATTTACGATTGTAAACGATCCAAAACTGTTTCTTCCGCGTGTGTTCTTCATCTTGTCCTTTTCCTTTGCCTTGTCCGCATTTTTGATTACTTTTGAACGTGCCAGAGATGTCTCGGGCCAATCAGTCACAATCAATGTTTTCAATAAAGTTAAAACGTTAAAGTATTCATCTGGAGCTGGATCCAAAAGTTCACATTCTTCGTCACTCTGATAACATTCATCTAGAAGGCGTATTTGATTACGTATAGTTGGTGCAGCGTTTTGTTCGACATCTCTAATCCACTTTCGATCAGAATCGATAGTTTCTTCTGTTGCCAATTGGGTGAATATTCTATCTTGCAACCACTTGATACTTTCTGATACATCACGGACATCACCTTTATTGCTACTGTCTTTGCTACAAAACTTTTCAGTTGATTCATCAAAATGAAATCTTGAATCTTTCAGGTATAACCTTCCAGCAGGTGCCAAGACTGTTGAAATGACAACATCCGGTCGAAGAGCTACATCAAATGTGTTTGGAGGAAGCCAACCATTGGTAATGCCTATGACAGTACCAACAAGACGTCGAATTTGTTGTGGTAGAAAGGCGTCACCTCGAAACTCTAGAACTGCAAAAACCTCACTATTAATGGGATTCTTTGTTATTTCTGCTATACGACATCGATCTAGTACTCTCCAAACTGGTTCTTGATTTGGGGAAGCATCACCCTGTAATTTTGGGTCAGCAAAGTTATGAAATGCTCTTCGCTCTTTATTTGTTATAGTTCCCATCCTTCGTGTTCCTACTCTTTCAATCTTACGACCTTTACTACTACTACTATTGTCATTGGTACCGTTGTCTTGATGTAACAATTGATTGTTTCTTCTTTTTCTTCGTACACGACGATTTGGTACAGTGATACTTTCGGTACTTTTTAATGCATTTCTCAATAATTTCAAAGATTCGGAGGGTGCTTCTGATCGAAACGTTCCCGGGTGTTTTCCATTGCCATTGCTGCTGTTGTTGTTTTCTTGGTCTTCCTTTTGTTTCAGAGTACTCGTGTTGAGTCCTTCACTTTCAGATAGTAACCACCATTGTTCTAGTTTGTCTCCATCTTGAAGCCATTTCAATGGTAATAAATAGTTGTATATGTATTGAGTACAACTACTTTCGGCATGAAAGGTTGTGGAATTCAAATACGATACATCCAAGATTTGAATATGAACATCATTATGATGTGTTTGTGGTGTCGTGCCGTCACGTTCCTC
>WKLE02003465.1:9214-53132 GCA_014885115.2 Asterionellopsis glacialis
TCCAACCTCCTCCAAAATCCGTTGAGGTTGTTTGCGGTAATGAGAAATCCCAAATTCCATTGCGGTAATATCGAAAAGCACAGGCACCTGTTTTCCTTAATTTACAGTAATGATTTTTTACCAACACCACACTTTTGTATGATGGATTCAGTCGTTGATGCCGATGACAATGATGTCAATGACATCATTCTTTTGGCATTGTCACTTGTTTTAGTGGGAGAGCAACCAAAAGAATGCAAGCAAGATGAAGCCTGTCATTCAAAATACTTCAAGTCTTTTTCTTATCAAGTGAAACAGTAACGATGTCTTGAAAACAATCGATCATGGCAAAGAGATCAAGACCACAATTGGTCTTGTCATTCATAAGTAAATAAGCCTTCTTGTCCATTTAAAACTTGTGAAAAATAAGTCTGTCTCATGAGCATAAACATGATCATATGATATAGGGGTTCTTTCCCCCTGTCCTTTGTAGTTGGTTGACCCATGTCCTGAAGAGAGCTGACAATCTCTTCAGGTGATGGGTGAATGGACTTGCTGTCCTTCCATCTTACTGGAAGGACTTGTTCTGTGGTGGTGGTGTTTGTCATCATTGTGTGAGGGGTGGATGGAAGGCTTATGCACCAAAAAAAGGTGAAAAAAAGAAAAGACAAACAATTCATGACAAGCCTGTCAGCAATCATGACTGACCAAAACAGACAAATTACCATGACCAATTACCTCAAAAGTATAGGCCATTCTTTTTTTTTCAGTCAATCCAATCACAGTAATAAAAAACAGACCAATAGACCATTGCCTCAACCATTACAACAACCCATTACATGGATTTTTGACAAAAAAAAACAGGTCTTAATCATTGAAGCAGACATAGTCTAAGTAGCAGCAGAATACAGTACTCAGACTCGCAATTATTCCGTTCAAAAACTACCTGGTACAGTAGTCATAGTAACTATTACATAAATACCCTGCTGTGTTGCTGTACCCAAAAAATGGTGTGAGTATTCCCTGGAAATGGAGAGCAAAAAAAGCATGCTACAAATTATTCACTATGATTCTATTAGGATTAATAACATGCATACAGACAGACCACAAACCCCACTTTTACTTTTCTTCCAATTTTGGTGACCTCTGTATGAAAATGTGCAATATCTGTGACAAACCCCAAACCCAGGAAATGCACAACTCAACATCATAACTTGACTGTCATCTTGCCAGTCTATTACTTTCTAGTCCTAGAGGATTTTGGGCATTGCAGGCTCACCCAATGGACAAAAATTGGCTGTTGCACACAGATCTCTTCCAATCAATCTTGCAAAATGGTGCTGTTTGTGGTACCGATTTCTCAACAACCAGCCATTTTTACCTAACAACCACTAGTGCTGTTCCATGCAGAAGCTCCTTGTGAATGGAACAGCACTAGTGGTTGTTAAGTAAAAATGGTTGCATGGAACAGCACTAGTGGTTGTTAGGTAAAAATGGCTGGTTGTCAAGAAATCAGTACCGTAAAATGGTATGTCTGTCCATCCTCACAAAAAAATAACACCTAAAATTATTAGCATTGATTAATTTGATTTTAAAAAAATTATGTCACAGTCCAGTACTTGACTGGTCCACCTAATTCTGGAACAACTCTCCTTGAAAGATAACATCTGTGAATCCATCACAAGCATAATCATTGTTGATAGGAGTATAGGTAAAGTTTCCTTGACTTTTTTGTTGTTTCTTGATAATAAAGTCAGATTCACCACCAATGATCATATCTGGAGTATTTAGAACTTCCAAACAAACATGCATGACAGAACCTTATGAAATTATCAAATCAGTGATGCAGTTGTAATCTTCATTAAAATGACATGAAGTTGTGTCATAGCCTAGTCCAACACTTGTGATAAAGGGTGTAGGTTCTTTGTCAAAAGGATTGATGTTATTGACTTTGGCAGACCAAAAACCAACTTCTTCTCCTTGGTCTGGTGCTGTCACGACAAGACAACTCCTTTCACATGACAAGAAACCTCTTATTGGCGACATCAAGGGACACTGATTGATTCCCTGTATCCATATTGATTGTTGAGTGTGTGTTAAATAATTTCCAACAGTGCCATATATGTATCACTGTTGATCCTCCTCTCTTTCTGTATCCTCGGATGAAGAGGGTGAAAACATGGATGGCACACAGGTGGCCATTTCAGAACTGTTTTTTTTTGGTGCACTGATTATTGACCTGATTTCTTATAATTTTGCATGACTGCAAAATAAAGTGTGGGTGGTAGTCTTTTTCCAGGAAAAAAAAGAATCTTTTTCTTTTTCTGATTGTTTTCTGATATAAAGTGTGCATTATGTAAGGTGTAAGGAACGAATTCTTTGGAAATATTCCAAGAGTTTCTGGTTTCAGGCCGTTCCTTATCCGCTACTCTGATTACTTATAACAGTTCTAACAGTTCCGTTACTATTAATGTGGATCATTTCAATAGATTCCGAGATAACAGTCATGTCAATCCTTATGCAGGGATATGACAATGCGATTTTTTTTAGATTGGGCACCAAAACGTCTATCCGTCGTCTGGAATTGGTGACACACAATAGTCTCATAACCTCTGAATTGGATTCGATTCACTCTTCTTCCACCTCCACAAAGAAAAAATGTAATTTTGAAATTCCTCGAGTCTACTTCAGAAAAAAGATGTTTTTTTCCCCCCCTTTTTTTCGTAGATTTTTTGCTTGTGTGTGCCCCTCAAGAAAGTTAAAACACATTGATGGCCGTGTGTCGCACTTTCTTATTGCACATTTGCATTATATAGCTTAGAAACATATTACACTTTCGTCATTCGTTCTTGTCTTTTCATCTCCTCAAGACAATGAAGACGAATTCCCACAAGAGTAACAAGAAACCACCACCACCACCAACAACACCAAATTCAAGTCGTGTCGGTGGTCCTTTGCTAGGGTATTGTCGACCATCATCCTTACGTTCTGTAACAAAGCGGCAACAGCCATCTAGCGGTAAATCACGGATTATATTTGAACCCATCATTACTCCGCTGATTCATGGTAAAGAACAATTTATTTTGTTACCACATGGTAATTTTGTAACTGTATTGGCCTATAAAACTGGTAGAAAAGTGACTACGCTATTACCCAACAATAAGAGTACTACAAATGATGATGATATTATCATCGAAAGTATTTGCCTCGCATCTCTTCCATGTAAAACAAAATCAACTTCTACAGTTGATGCATTAAATCAACTTCGAAACGAAAAGAATGACAAGGATGATACGTATTCATCTTCTTTTAATACATCGGATGATGAAGATGATGACGAGGATATGGGATTGTTACAAGAAAGATTCGAATATGTTGTACTTGTAGGGTGTAACGATGCAACGCTTCGTGAATTTAGTTTAGAAGAATTGGTCAAACAAAGGTCTACAAGAAAAACAACAATTCCACCCCGTCGTATTTTTTCATTATCTCATGAAAAGTATCCTTTATCCCATATTGCTGTACCTTCTGGAATTTCCACGGAGGAAGGAGAAGGAATTCTTGTATATGCTCTCATGGATCATTCAAGTCATAACAAAGACACCAAGAAACATTCCTTTAAACTTGTGCGTGTCAAAGTCCCATCTTTTGACAAAGGTGATGATATTGGTACCGAATCATCCTCCGAGACAAAAATAAAAAATCTTTGGGACACGCCTGGAAAAGAAGAAGAAAAAAAAACAGCAATTCAAGTATCCTTGGATACAATTAAATGTCGTGCAGGTACTCATAAGAACAATACTTTACCCTTCAAACTCATTGCAACATCACGACCAGTTGTGTCATCATCATCATCTTCTGATCGAAAGAATATCTACATTGTCATAGCTCGTTCCAATTCAATTGCAGTTTATGAGGACAGTATTCTGCCATCTACTAGGTCTTCTGCGCCTGTTATCCTTCCCGTATCAGTGAAGAATCCATTATCATCTTTGGCAATCTCGAATCATGACATTGCTTGTGGACATAATCAAGGAGATATTGTGATCTTGAATGATATTTTTACCCTAATTGCAAAATATAATATTGAAACGAAAAAGACACCCGAGGAGACCAACAACAGCAACAAGGCATCCTTGATTCACCCATCTAAATCTGTTTTGATACGAAAGTTACATTGGCATGCTCATCCAGTCACAACTCTTAGCTATTTGGGTGGACTTTCAGGTGCTGGTTCTATACTTTATAGTGGTGGTGATGAGAGTGTATTGGTCACATGGCAACTTTCACGTGGTACCTATCGACCATCAGATGTCTTACCACGATTATCCAAAGGTGGCATTGTACATATTGCTTGTGCCGATGGCGATATGGGTGGTGGTGGTAGCTATATCAATGAGACCAACGGTGTTGGCAGTAGTGGCAATGAAGATGGGAATGGCATTCTTGTATTCTGTGAAGATAATACTATGCAATTATTTGAATCACACAATCGATCCTTAATGTGGAGAATCCAAGGTTTACCCTCTGATGAAACGTTTGTTCAACGAACGCCATCCGTAGCACTAGCAGAATCAAAAATCATACCAGATCCTCATGTTGCATCATCGACATCCAACAACAGACACATACTTTTATGTGGGATGACGGGATCGCCTGGATACATTCATTGGTATGACCCCCAAAAAGAACGTGTTTCAGGTGTCCTGGAAGTAGCACCGTACAATCGTGTGAGTCGTACAGAGCATACCGATTTACCCATGCCATCACCAGCATTGGTACAAAGTGCCTTTAGTCGTAGTGGACATCATCTTATTACGGTCGATGCAACACCTACAGAAAACAGTCATATTGGGAAACAAACGGTGTTACGGAATGGTGATACTGTGGGTGTCACTCATACTGTGCGATTTTGGTCTTGGAATGTGACAGAATCGTCCTCTTCCACAAAGGGGGCACTGTCGTCCTCCGTGCAAAGTAAAGGGAAGGAAACGGCCATGCCTTATTCACTTGTTGCTGCAATGACAAGTCCACATGGTGGAGAAAATACTATTTCTTCCTTGGCAATGTCAAACGATGGTCAATTCGCTTGTACGGTCAGTAATGATGAAAACGCCTTTCGAGTTTGGCACCATTTAAATCTATCTGACCTCCTATTAGACGAACAAGAACAACAACAATCGGATGATAAACAACAAGGTTTATGCCCGCCTGCATGGAGTTGTCAATATAAGATTACAACCCCAGCTGGGTACTCGAATTTAGGGACACGTAAAAATGGCGTCACCTTTTCATCTGACGGATCCATGTTGGCCATAGCTTATGGCAATACACTGACATTATGGGATCATGAAAATGCTACCCTTCTCACAACTGTACGCCATTTGATTGATGATTCTTCTCCTATTGAATCAGTCAAATTCATCAAGACGAACGCTTTACATGATTTGATTTTGACCGAGTCACGTAATGGCGTCACACTTCAGTCACCGTTTGGTGAGACAGGTCATACCTGCTGGTCATATGCTATTCCACAAAATGAGCGAAATAATTTGCATGTTTCTCAGGTTGCATTCATGCCCAGCCATGAAGCTGTCGCTGTTTCCTTATACTGCCCAAAAATAAACCAAAGTCAAGTTGTGGTTCTCGACGCCGCAACTGGTACACCCAAGAAAGTACAAAGTGGTGAGAAGCAAGGGAAAGAAACCGCTTTATCTTGGTTTGTGAAAGGCTGTGTAGATTCGATCGGCTCAGGTGGGCAAGAAAATGCGGTTTCTGATTGGAACCCGACGAAACAAGCATCTTCTATTGGGATTTACGCGTTGACGAATGATGGGCAGATAATGCTACTTCAACAAAAGGGGGCAAAGTCTACAATAGGTACCGCCTTGGGTCAGAAATCAACAACGTCAACTTCCCTCAAACGTCGAACTGTTTTGTCTACAACAGATGCCCCTAGTCTTGATTTGCCAAGTCATGAGAAGAAAAAGGCAAGAAAATTGTCAATGGAAGACTTGTCTGAGGCCTACAGAGAAGACAAGTTCGAAAATTTTGGTAACTTCATGAGTGAGGAGGGAGTTGCTGGTGCACCCTTGGCTTCTTCAGATTTACCTGTATTAAGCGCAGCATTTACAAGAGCATTTGCAAGTAGAAATCTTGCCCGATACATTGAACCTAGCACATCCGATACAGTAGACACATAGAGGAAGATAACAATGAGGAAGAACAATAACATGTAGAAATGAAAGTATGGAAAATAATATTTAATCAACATGTAACAAGGGTCTCAACGAAACACTACTCTGACCCTGAAAAGCTCCAAACTTTGCGTAGACATTTCTTAGCTGGGCTCTTGTTGCCTTGTGTTCGTGGGGGTGCTTTGAAGAGAGCAAATTGAAACCACATCACTGCTTAGACGCACTGCTCCTGATGCTACAGTATCAAAATATGGATCAGTGCACTAATGCTTACTTCTTTTCCTCCTCGACAATAATTTTCCAATCACAGACCACCATACGGTGATCAGAAAGATTGTACGGTAATACATAAGCACCATCAAGGATCATGTTTTTATATTATACATAAACAATAACAGTACCAGACCAATGAGTTGCCAGTGTTGGGTCGTCTTTGTTCCAGTTGCAATTGAAATAAAGTTGGTCGTAGCAGCATTGATAACCAAACCATTCGAAGGATTTTGCGACACCGTTGTCTTGAGGTAAACCTCTTGTCCTTTTGTTAAGCAAATATTTTCTACTCCCCTACGGTGTAATCAACAGATCGCTGTTGGTTGAAATCTCGCATGACCAATACTAAATCTTCCTTTTTCGTGGTTGCATCTATGCATGTAAGTAAGCTTGCTGTCTCCTCTAGTCGATGTTGCCCCTTATTTTGGTCTCCGTCCAAGTGTGTCCCAAAAAAAAATCATGGGCAACGTAAGAATTTTGACAGTCAATCATAACCAAACTCATTCAACACTATAACATCTGGATCACTTTCTAGAATTACTTTAGCAACTTCCTGGGAATGGTGGGTGTCATTTTTCCCGGAGGTCTCTAACCATAAAGCTTATAGATAGTGAATATTGTTGTAGGACTCCTGAAGCCACTACTATTAACTAGTAACAATCATCTACTTTGGTTTTATTGATTTCTTAAATTGTGAGTACTCATCACGTGGCGAGCTGTCTGTCCGCGGACCGAGACAAGGAGTGGAAGGCATTCGCCTCCTAGCCTCACGAATCAACAACCTTCCAACCATGGACGACGATTACTTCGACAGTCTATTGACTATCGACAATGTCATGGTAAGTGGAAACCTACCCCCACATTTGAACCATCCGGAATCTCCTGATCCGAACAGGAACAATGCCCAAGGGCTTGCGCTTTCATGACCAACCCGTCCCCGCAGCACCATTGTCAAGAGCAGCATATCCTACAACGCAATCTCAGACGACATCTTTTGGGAATGGATTCAATTATCCATTGAACACTCAAGTCCAAGCAAGGTGGTTAGCGTTCACCATCTCAATGCACCAAGAACGGTCAACCCAGGAGCCATCAATATCAACATACAAGAGCTGCTGTAACCAGCATCAGCAATCGCACATGTACAAGACCCATAGGAAAATGGAACAATGCAACAACAAGTACATAAAGATTTCCTCCTTCAGAACCCCAAGGGATTATTACAAGATTTTGCTAATCTAGGGTTACCATTTGAAGTTTATCAAGTAGAGAGAGGACAAAACACTCCCAATACAGATGGACACAGAATATGGTTGGAAAGAAACAATGCCAAAACACTTTATGAAGTGACAGCACAGCTCATCACATAGCAATACCTTCAAGAAGTCACTTGCTTGGAACCACTTCTTTGGTGTTAGAACTTGATTACCAGTGTCATTGGTCATCTTTAACCTATGGCAATGCAATGTGCAGCGGAGAAATTTCAGATGGTTTCATCTCTATTCCAGATGGTTAGTGTATATCATACCAAAAGCAGTGGGACATAGGCCATGGCTGGAAGCATCATGTTGTATCAAGTTTGATCATTGTAGTCTGGATATTCCATAATGATGATGTTACAGTATCATTATTTGTGACATGATGATTCCAATCATCAAAAAAGAAGTTTACACAAAAAAATATGGTACAGGATATGCCTCTTCATACTATTTTTAAAAATAACTCATAGATATGGTAGTCAATATATCGACTACATCTATGGACGAAAAAAAAGTCTAGTTAATATGTTTTTGTAATAAAAGTAGGTTATGTTTAGAATCGACTAGATTTGGTAGTCAATATATCAACTATGTCTGTAGGACTAGGACCTGTGGGACTACTGGTAGATGGCTGCCTCCAGCACACACCAGTTTAGGTCCTAGGACCTCCATGACATGTTGTTAGGAGAGTAAAATAACAATAATAATATATATACAAACTAATATGCAGTAACAATAATAAGTAACTTTAGCTAGAGAGAAGAAGGCATGCAAATACCTGGTAATGTACAATACTGTACAAGGCACTTGTACCCAGGTGGAAGTCCTACCTGGTTTTCTCTCATGATGAAATTATGCGTATAAAAATCATTTAACTATGTACTAGTAAAACCTCTCCCCAAAGACACTTTGATGGGGTTAGGTTGTTAGGTCCTAGTTATGTCCACTAGTCAAAAACTACCCAAACCACAAAACGTGTACACCAAAACACCTAACCATAACTCAAGACTGGTCTGACCAAAATTCATTTTTCAAGTTGCATTCTGTCAGTTTAATAACATACAATTTGCATAGTGTGTCTGGAATTGGCTGAATTCAATTGCAATAACACTATATTTTAGCTCAAAGTTTACCATTTTTTGGAAATTTTTGTTGTCCAAAAATTGTTGGAACTACCTTGAACTATTTACCATAGAAATTCTGTAGACTCTGGTATGCCAGCTGGCTCAAAGAAGTACACATTTGGCTTCTTTTTTTGTTCAAGAGACAAAAAACATGGTCAACATGACAACGGTACAAAGTACAAACGCATCTCTAGTTTGCGTTGTTAAACTATATCTATGGAGTTTTCCTCCATCACTCTGTCCACCTCTGTATGTGTGAAGTTTCATTCCTTCACCATATAATCTGTTAATGCAAGTTCGTTTCGTTTCGTTTCGTTTCGTTTCGTTTCGTTTCGTTTCGTTTTCGCACTCTCTCGTATCGTACTTTCAGTGCTGGCAATGTTGTCCAAAGGGCAATTAACCCTACCCCTAACCTCCAATGCTATACGACTGAGGGGTCTTTTACAGTACGAGTAAATACATAGAGTTTTTTGGGGGGGGGAAATTTGATGACGTCGAGGAAAAATTTGCTGACGTAGACCAAGATGGTCCAGTACCAGTAGACGTACATTTGAACGACAGACCAAATGTGTACTTTTCAGATTTTTTTTCCACCAAAAAATGAAAAAAGCTATTATCTTTGTACCCTCCAGACAGGTCAATATATTGGTCCCCACTTTGTATGTTCAACATGTACGTGAAGTATAAAAGAAAAGCTTTCGTTTGGATGTCTAACTTTGAAATATCGACCGAAATTCATCGTGTTCTGGTGTGTTTTTGTTGAAATGTGTCATTTTGGTGGTTCAAGGTAGTACCGTGGTTCAAGGTAGTTTTTGACTAGTATCAGGTACTCGTACTGAACTCTAGCATGTTGTCAACACGTTAATTATTATATTACCCTTTTGAAATGGATATTGAGAGATTTCATACCTCTGGTGTAATTAATAATGTCCCCGTACCCCAAGACACAAGGACTGCAACGAAGGAAGAACATACAAGATACCATAAAGCACAAGTAAGAATTCACACTTATCTGTAGCAAACTTCAACATGATGAATGAAGAATCAGCATGTATCAAAGCAACAATATATTCAAACTACAGTACAACCAATTAAAGTTTTCCCAGTAAATGAATCTAAATTATGTTATAAAATAATGTATAATAATGTAGGCACTTTTACATCAGAGTCTTCTCTCCCTAGTAAAAAGGAGGTACATTGGGCATATGTCTGGGACCCATACCGGATAATTCTTTAGAATACATTCCACTGTCTGCGGCAGCCATGAATTCCTCTTTCCGCACTTGTGCGAGTTGACGTTTCCGTGCTGCCATCATATCTTCATAGAAAGAAGATGTTGGCGCAGGCATTGGAGGTCTTACTCCTCTTGTCCCTTCGTGGAATGGCGCTGGTGGTGGAGGGAGAGAGTTCCTGGTGGTTGCCAAGGTAGCTTGGTTAGCCTTGAGCTCCAACATGGCACCTGTTATGATCTTACCATGCGCAGAATTAGGTAATTTTTTAAACATTGAGGCACCAGTAATAGGATCTATGGTGGCATCCGATGGCGGTTGCTGATTTCCCAATGCAGAAGCAGCTGGGGCACGCGATGGAAATATCGGCCCTGCCGAAGGTGGCAATCTTGCCTTTGGAAGTCCTCCTTCCATCGAACGATACTTATCATACATGATCCTTTCTTCTTCACTGCATGCCATGGCCATTCGACGTTCACGTTCATGAAACTTTATATGTGCAACTTCATCTTGAAGCATGATTCGGTCTTCTTCCGCAGCCCTCATGTTGGCAAGTCGATGTTCTTGAATCATCATCCGTTTACGGACGATCTCATCTTCTCTCTGTTGTTCTACTGCCAGTTGAGCTAAAAGCTGTTGCTTCTCTCTGCGTCGTTCTAACAACATTAGGCGTGTCTTTTCTTCTTCTTCTTCCTCTTTGGCAGCAAAAGCCATAAGCGCTGCCCTCCGTTGAGCAGCAGCTCCCACATCCATATCACGCTGCTGATGCACCATATGAACAGCAGCATTGGTACGAGTAGGAGCAGGAGGATCTTGTGAGTATGGTGGTGGAAAGGAGGGACGAGTAGCTCCTTCTGATAAATTTCGTAGCCGACGGGAAACTTCCATTTCTACTGCCATGCCAAACATGTCGGGGTCTGCACCAGCTAATGTTGCTGTAGACGCTGTGTCCCTTGATTTCGGCATTGTAGGACCTGGAGGCGGCACCACCCCTCCATTCATTGTTGTGGGCAATCGTGGATTCATTCCCTTACCCGGAAGAAGAGGAAAACCACCCTTGAGAACATCACCACCACCACCACTATTCGGGATAGTTGGAGGAGACATCATCTTTGGTAAAGCTGTTATTGGCTTCTGCAGCTGATTTGGATGCAGTTGCTGTTTTTGTAGTTCAAGTGGTGGTTCCTTAGGGCCCTTGTAGATCCTTGGCTGGGATGGTTTCTTTCGTTTCAAACTCTTCTTGCGGCGTTTGATGGGTTTAGTTCGTTCCTTTTCACCTGCAGGGATCATCATTGAACAATCAAAACCCCGTTTGAATTGAGGATGAGAAAAGACATCAAGTTTGGTCCCCCACAAACTTCCAATGTGTTCGCATTTGAATCCCCATCGATCCAAACGACGTAAAAAGGACATATATTTGATATGTTTGCCTAGAACACGAGGCAATACAATATCACATAAATCATCTGGCTTGGTAATGTAAAAAGATTTTCCATCATTCCTCCAGCCAATAATGCCAGCGTATCCAGTATCAGGTTCCAGCATGCTCATGAGCTGTGGTTGGCACGAAAAGCAATGATGATGTAAGTTGTACAGTCATTGGGAGTAAGAAGGTAATATCGCGTGGAACTGGATTCAAATTTGTGCAAAAACTCAGATTTTCGTGTAAACTCCCAACAAAAAGAGCTTGTTTCTCACCTTTTGTGGAAATGTCGGTTCTTTATTCTTGTCTTTCGAAGCAGCAATGATGGCTGCTGAGATTTGTTGAGGAGTTGGTCTTGGAATCTTCATTAGTTCTGGAGATGGTAACGATTTATTGGCCATGGTTGAATGTTCGGATACTAACATCTGTTTTTTTTTTTCGGTGATAACTTCCTTCAGAATCAATCGAGGTGTTGTCGACCCTATCTATGATAATTCTACTTGCTCCTATAATAGATAATGAAGTGACAATACTGGGGGATCAATGTTTGTCTTTGCTCTAAAATAGAAATGAAGTGCAAAGGAAAAGTGGGAAATGTCTGGAATGAAATATGCCCAGGATCAAGCGTGGAGATCTTCGTTGAAGTAATCCCGTCAAAAGTCTCACCAAAAAAAAGGAAAAAGTCGAGGAGAAACGTGAAAAAATTATTCGCCCCCGAAGGAAGTTCGATACACACCCGAGAAACAGATCCTTTCTGTGCGACTGTACAAAGTGTACTGTCTCTACAGACAATTTATATGTAACTGTAGTTTTTAGGTCCTAGAGGTACTTAAATAGCTGATATTCGTAGATGTTCCTGGTAGGACCTACTGAACGGAAGTCTTTTAAGTACTGCGAATCCCGCTTACACTTGACAACAGAATTGAATACTGCCCTTTACCTACAAATCAATAATGCCCCTGATATCTTATGACGCAGGGTTATACAGTGTGATTGTGGGTGCGGAACGTAGGATACATAGATTAACATTGACGAAAGATGATGTCAAAGCAAGAATTTCCGAAGCGAGTTTCTTGCGTCTTTTTGAATTCTTTCGATTATCTCTTACTGACAGATGCGTTGGGATATAGCTAATTAAAAGAAGAGCGGCAAGAATATCTTTTAGTAAGTCGGATATATTTCTGGGTACGGTAATAGCTTTTGTTTAGAACAGCAATCTGACGTACGCAAAATCATTTGATTGGTGGAGAGTTGTAGTTTCGATAGTAAAACGTCTTTAGCGCTTCCCTTTTACGGCAAATCTCATACAGACCTCCCCTATATTTTATTATTCAAGAATTCAATTTCAAAAAGATTAATCGTTGGAATGGTAAAGTCCACGTCTTCAATTAGGGAAGAAACTTAATTGGTGCATTTGAAAATAGATGGTGGAACTGATGTACGACAACCGTACTCTCGTACGCATAGTTTTCTGGTCCCGCACACTGGTTAATAAGCGTTGATTGTTTATTGCACCGGAACAGAATGGATTCTGTCATCTGAATGTTTCTCGTTGGTCCTAAAAACTCTTTCATTCCATGAAGAATAATTGAGACACTAATGTGTCTTGAAGGATGATTCTTGTCGTTAAGTACATCTGTTACTATGGTTGTCAGTGATTGGGTCTATCCCGTCCAATGTACCTCTATCAAAAAGATACGTTTGAAAGTACAAAGAGATCTTTTTCCGTTGGTATGCTCTTACATGCTTTGTAGCAGGAACGGTATCTGACACTTCAATCACAACATCAACTAGGACCTATAGGACTACCAAGAGACTGCTCTTGGTTAACGCCAACTTTTACTACTACTGTACATCATGTCTTACCAGGAATGTTGGAACATTTCGAGAAACCTGTATACTGTTTGATAACAGCTATCGGATTAGTAAAAGAGTTCGCGAACCAACAGAATTGTTCGCAAGTCACTTCAAGTTCAATAGAAACCCTGATCACGTAGAATAGATTTCATAAACGTAAATGCATTGCCCCTCTCTTGTCACTCTAGAAATTTTAGGATCCTAAGTACAGTATCCTACCTTTATTCAATAAGTAGAGAATCTTAACGTCATCAAACAACATAACAAATTGTCTAAAGTCAATATCTATCGATCTTTTGTTTAGTTGTACAAGCGAAGTATGTTTAATAATGACTCCCGGTAGTACAATTTCATTCATATTCAATCTACTGTACCCGGAACAATACATGCTGGTACTAATTAATCAGTACCAGGTACCTGTACCTCAGTCACGATACCGAAGGAAGAGTCCTACTTGAAGCTTGTACTGTACAAGGTTCCATGTAAACTATTATAGGTTATGTTAGAAGAGCTAGTCTCCGGCCCTTTCAGATACCGTACGGTACCCCAGATACAGGCGGGTAACGGTAGTAGGTACTTTCTGTTTCTTTGGACCGCTTGCTAGTAAAACGTACCTGTAAGACTGCATAGCGACAGGAGAGTCATTTCCGACACAACGGAAATCATCATGCGATACCAAAAAGTTTACAATGTAAAAAAATAAAAATAATGAATCTGGTACAGTCAGCGTCTATAATTAATAGGTACCAGGTACAGGTACCTGGTACTGACTGTACCGGTACCCAGGTATGGTTACCGCTCTTTTGATAGTACTTGAAAGGTACAGGCAGGTACAGACGAATTAGCAGGTAGACTCCCTGGTTCCAGTAACTAACAGTATGATAACCAGGTACGAGGTAAAGGTACCAAGTTTCTACAGCACTTTCCCCTTAGAAAGTGCAGAAAAAGCCTCCAGGGTGTACATGTTCCTAAAGCATGTAGGAACCTACATGCTCCCATATTTTTGATGTTTCTTGTCAACATAGAGAATGATGTATTTTTCTGGAAATGGTCCGATCAAGACTAACTATACGTATCTTTGATGTGTTCTTCTGTGCTCCTTGATGGCGAAAGCGAACACTCTTACACAGTAGTAGACGGTCTTTCTCAATTCTTTCTGGGTGTCAATGAAACCCGGCGCTTTTTTCCCCTTCAAAGAGGGCACTGTATTATTGAAACTATTAATTATTAAAGATAAGCAAGAAGACAAAGTTTTCGGTGAAGAAAAATTTATACTGAATTTGTCTAATCCAAGGACACGACATTGAAACAATCACGAATATAATCATCGAGACAAAATTTTCTGTGAAAAACAATTCGTACTAAATTTGTCCAATCCAAGAATACGACATTGAAACAATCACGAATGTGATTGGAAGCAGTCACGAATAGGCCCATTCATATCATCGATACGAAGGTAAGGGACTTTCACAAAATCACTGTAGACTTTTTCTTTGTGATTCTTCAAGTTACAGAACACCCTGCTCTTTCAACGTCGTTGACAGTAGTCACGAATGGGATCGTGCATATTATCATACCCAAGAGTCTTCCTGTGCAACGCTGCTGGATTGGACCATTCACAGAAGCAGTTTAAGACCAACCATGGGGGAATACTTCCTATCCTACTCGTAGACCGCAACAACAAATTGACTCTTTACAGTGTCAATCATCGCCCCTCTCACATACGTACGAGTGCAGAGTGGACTTTGCACTCACCTCTTTAGACCTTGGTCGCGGTGATTCCATGTTTGGCATTCCTTTTCCAGGGGAGGGATGGGGGGGGGGTTAAACCAAGACAACACAGAACAAAAACAAAGAATTCGAATGCCGCAAGAACTGTCACCTTGATTGTTGTTGATGCAATTTTTGAAAACTTATGTAACATGTATGTAACATGCGTATCTTACATGCATATTCATAATCCGACAGTTTTTGGTTTACCGGTATTTTGTAGGTTTTGAGTTGCACTTCTGTGAATTCAACACTTCAGGAGAGTCCTGGTTGTAAGTTAAATCGGTGTTGGAATTTCTTTTGAATCACTTCTTTTATTTAAACCGTTATGGTGTCATCATTCTGTCAAAAAGTTTATATCGCAATATTTGTTTGTTCCTACTGAATTTCTTGTCGAGATATTGGTTCGTGATAAACTTTGCATAACCATCTTGCTTGTACAATTACTACTTCGGGTGGTCAGGCACGTTTGGGATCAATTCTTTTCAAGTTGGTCAATTTTCTGTTTTCTTCATATCACGTCTAGAAGAAGTTCAATCGTGTTTGCAGTTCGAACATGTTGTCAACATACATGCATGTCTGGAAGTAGTTCACAATTACAGTCGTGTACCTTGCATGTTTTAAGCTAGACATCCTTCGTGGAATATATCGCACGTCTAAAAGTATCTTTATTTACATATTTCTTTTATCTCAGAGGTTCTCACAAATCACACTACTGGTACACAGTACATCTTACCGTATCCAAGACAGTTCTACTGTAAATATTACTGCTCAAGTCAAAGTATTTATGATAGGATTCCCTCTTCGTGAAAAAAAGAAACCACTATTTTTCGTCTTTGTGAAATGGCACCTGTTGATAACCCCCCTTTTAGTTTGGGCGATGGTTACACGTGTACTGCCGACGATTTGAGTGGTTGTTGGGACAGTCAAACTGTGTCATTTTGTTACGATGCATGGTGCGATGTGGAAAAAGGTCTTTGTTATTTCACTCATATGGAATGTCCACAAAATTGTCCGGATCGTTGTGAAGTGAATACTGTAGTTTCTGGTTGTTCTTGTATCTGTTGGACCAAAGATTGTCCCATCTCCGGATATGTATGTAATTCATCCGATGGTTGTTGCAAAGAATGAAGATGAATCAGCTACTTTATGAACTATGTCAAATTGTTGTGAATTGCTCTACCAATAATCAACACGAAGTCTAACTGAAATAACATACACACATATTGATAATCATCACTTTTATCGCATGCATGTTCCCTCACAATTATTGGACGAGATTAATTTTAAGGGTTGTTCCTCGCTTACATCATCTATTCCAACAGTGATTTTATCTTTCTTGAGGTATGAGTCCATGCTTTGTTTGAAAATTGCTTATAATGAATTTGTAGGGGTAGGAAAACTCGATTCATTGCACTTTTTTGCTGGAAAAAATAATTCAGAAACAAGGCATATTATTACCAATTTGGCAAGTCTAAACAAAACTTTCATTGGTACAACTAGTTGGATTACAGGCTGAAAGTGTACATGTCATGGAGGTAGTAGCGGATACCTAGCTCCCACCTTCATGTAGATGTGCACGTCATCGGATTACAGGCTAGATAATTTTTGGGTAAAAAAGTCGAGCTGCTATCATTTAAGATAATCAAAATAGTTAGCAAAGCTGTTGACTTGACAAAAGTTTATGGAAAATGTTTTCGTGAAGCACAAAGACGGAGCTATGAAAGCCCAAATCATGTCAAAAATGCTGACATGCTTGAAATCTTTCATCAGCTCAAGCTCGCTAGAAAATACAAACAATATGCCATTCTGCCTGTCATGCTCGGTAGAATTTGCTTGTAATAGATATCTTGACAGTTTGTGTACTTCATTACTACTTCTCAAGTTGCGTACTAACTATAAAGTCCTAATAGTGTACCCATTCACCATCCACAGTAGGGAATGACATTATCATCACAAGTGGCTTGATCGGTTATATGCTTACATTTGACATCTCTACATTCATCCATAGTCTTTACACCATCGAGTGAAGTCACCCATCAAACACAAGTTTCTCCATTGCCTTCACAGGTTGTCTCTTCTGTGGCATCCCTACAACGGCTACCTTTCTTACGGGCGTAACTGTACTATTCGTATTGCACCACCGGGAGCGATTATTGAATGTTTGATTATATTGTCAAATCAGCAGGTCTTGCCCGAGTCTACATACACTAGGACTCTATCAAGATCAAGAGACAATGTCAAAATTCGCAATATACAAATACCCACCAACACCTTTTCCGAAATACTGTCACTGCCGGTTCCACTGCCGCAAAACTAAAACTTACTTTTAGACTTGACCACGTAAATAATCCTTGACAGCCTTGACTAGTGGTTTACGCTCGCTTACGGTAACTTCAACATCGTCATTATCGTCAGACTCTTTGGCGTGAATGTCCCAGGTATCAACAAGAAATGAAGTTCGCAGGGAAGGTGCCATTAAGGATATGACTTCTTTTTCCAGACGATGTACCTCTTCTGCTAAAACTGAGTTATTTTCACCATCCACAGTACTGCCATCCATATTTTCACTTTCATCTCCAGGCAAATCACTCGCCAGTTCTATGTAACTACTAACTAAATCCCCTTCTGTCGATGATACGAATTCAATTTTAGATACACGCCTTGTCGAATCTGTAGTGATAGGTGTAGCGATCAGTGTGACACGTTGATTCAATTTAAGAACAGTTGAATGTTCACGGCGGACAGCTACTTCAGGTTCAAACTGTGAGGCTTCTTCTTCCCATTTCATGCCCCGTTGAATTCTCCATGCAGGTAGTATGCCAAGGATAGGGATAAGCCCCATGACATAAATCATATTGGCAAGTACAAAATCGGTACTTAAATTCTTCAATACAATATTATTTAACTGGAACAGACCTGAAACAAAGGCCATGGAGCCTACACCTTTTCCCACAACGTTACCACCCAAAAATACTGGTAGGTAACTATAAATAGCAGAAAACGCCAGGCATCTATATATTGAAAACACTATAAATCCAATCACTTGGACATTGAGGTTGTGACTTGTCACTTGAATGATCCCATGAATCATGGATAAGGCATTGGTAATTTGAAATCCGACATAATACCCATAGGCACTTAGCATTTGTTCCACCAGGGGTTGAATGAAAATCGACATTGGATTAATCAATATGAACAGTGATAAATAATGATTACCAGTTTCATTGTCACCTAGATTGGCTAAAAAGTCACGTGCCGTTACGGCTACAAATGCAGTTCTAGCATCATGCAGCAAGAAAAATAATACAAGTGCTACGAATTGTCCGGACAACAATTGTTCAGCCGGTGTCCTCCTTGCAATCAATACATACCTATTTTTGGTACTATTAGTGGCAAGACTACCACCTGCACTCCTCACGGAGTTGGAGAGAGATCCTCCAGCAGGTGGTATTGATACTTTTTCTCCCAAGTCGATGACAGATTCTAATAATTTACTGCGGAAGGGACGCTCTTCTCGTCCATGAGTGACGAAAGAGTGACGTGCAGCTGAACTTATGGAAGATAGACGATGTACTTCTACTACTTTCTTTTTCACTTCGGATACATGTTTTTGTTGTTCTTCTTCATTCACGACGGATGCTGGTGTAATTACTTTTGTTTCCACATCATCAATTACAAGTTTCCAATAGTATATAGCACCACCAAAGCATACGACCGCAAGTAACAAATACATTCCTGTTATAACTGTCATGGATAATCCAAAGACTTCTTTCAATTTATACAATCCCAGGTATGTAACAGCTCCGGCACCTAACAAGGTATTGAGTATGGATATGACTTGTCGTTGTGCATCACCCTGATAGACCAATCCGGTCTGTACAATCATAATACTAGTCGATACTAACAACAGTCCAATCAATCCAAAGGCAATAAATAACAATTCATCTGTATTTGTCAAACAGGCTACCAATAACAGACATATACCCGCACAACAACATGATGACATAAAGTACATCAATGCCAAGGCACCAAATCTGTCAGTGAGGTATCCTAATAATGGTGCCAGTGCCGTAAGAGCTATTGCAATGATTGGTATATCCATTAATGCGTTATTTTGTTCTGGACAAGAAGAAGACGATGATGTTAGTTCGTCATTCAATGATGTAGTAGCATCAGTGTCCATGTTGTGTTGTTGTTGTTCGGAAACCAAATCAGTTGTCAGCGTAGTACATCGATCGGCAAAGAAACCATTTTCTTCCAATAATAATTGCATAGGACCCCAGCCTACAAATGCACCTGCAAATAATAAGGTATACAATGCTGAAAATATAAACAATCCAGCACGGTTGGATTGAGATGACAGAGATATTTTTTGTGGTTCATCGGAAGATTCAAACGACGACGAGGCCCGTTGTCGTCGAGTAGGTGATGAAGATGATATCATCTTTTTCTTTTTTTCTTATCAATATCGGTCTTCTGCTTTATTCTAGAAGAGAAAGGTGTTGATACCAATCTCCTGTCTCTTGAAAAGATGCGTTGTGTATTATCTTCTTGTACGTCACGGTGGGTGTGTATTCTTTACAGTGATAGGGACTAAACAACATGCCCATGTCGAAACAATTTTGACTCTCGAATGATGAGCCGGGTGCATTTGCATGTATTGCGAGTACTCAGGTACGGTAGACTGACTATTCTATTCTACTGTAATGTGTACGGAGGTTCGCGAATAGACGTGACGGGTGACGGGAGGGTCGTTTGCGATCTGGGGTAGTGTCTACTCAACATTCAGTGTCTCTTCAATAATGATGAAGACAGACAGTATACAGTCCTGGCTACCTGGTATCCATGTAAGAGTACAACTCTCAGTACATAGTAATACGAAGGACTACGGTGAATGTCTGTGCATGGTAAGATTCGACCGGCCAATATTACCCTTTTCGATTCCCGTTTTTTGCTAAACAGACACACGCATGCACAGGTACTGTACAGTTATTACTAGAGACCTACCTGGTACTGATCGGAGTCGGTATCAATGAGAGGATCATATAAAAAATAAAATAACACTGAGAAACATTTTTTGTATAAGAATTATTGTAGATTATTTATGACGTCATAAACTTTTATTAGAGGTCAGTCAGAAAGCACCTTCGAAAGATCCAGAATTTATTTTTGCAAAATAAAGGAAACACATCGTGACTTCTGCTCTTTCGCATATTTCGCTATCATCATTCATTTTCTGATCTACCGTATCTATCGAATAGGTTTTTTCGGTTGAACCATTCAATACTTTATCTTGGGACTTGCTACACTAACTTGACCTTTTCTTTTCTAAAGCGATGCCTGATAATAATTCTTATTCTGTCGAGCAGCATTTTCCGTCTCCCGTCAAACAGCCCAAGGCACTGCAGGACGTTCTCACCTTTTGGTATCCATTACCGAGTACGGAAAATACTAAAATTGAGAATGATGGCTATATTGTAGAAAGTACTGCATGTACACGTAGACCCAATTATTTGAATGATATGTCATATGTCAATAGTCATGTGCCAGGTTGGATGATGGGAGGTCAAGTTATGGATGAGAAATGTCAATACTTTCGAGAGTTAATTCGAAGTGTGGCGGCATCCTCCTCTGCGAACAACAGCAACAACAGTGATAATCAGAAGCCGACATCATCGGCGTCACTGTTGGATGATTATGTTGCCAAAATAATTCTATTTGATCAAATATCTAGAAATGCCTTTCGATACGAACCTGAAGCCTATGCATACGATGAAATGGTAGTCCAAATATTGAACAAATTGTTTCAAATACAGCAAGAAGCCGACAACGACGAAACTTCCGAAATGATTTCTGATGATACTTTATTTGAACTTGTCAATGGAGAAAATATTACAATTTGTGACTGCTTTTTTATTGCTATTGCCTGTCAACATCAAGAAAAAAAAGTATTCCGTGGTGTCGATAGCCAACTTTACCATAAAATGGAGGAACGATGGCCATTATGTAAGAACTTTATCAAAGAGGCATCATTTCACGCAGACAGTCATTCTCAAGTATTGAATAAATTTGGTCGTTATCCGCATAGAAATCCTCACAAAGGACGGGAACACACTAAAGAAGAAATAGAATGGTTGAAGGATTATGATAACTTACCACCATGGGTAAAAAGTCAGCTACCCAAAAACTTTAAAAAAAAATAGAAGAGTTGGTGGTATCCTTTTACAGACTGCCAAGGAGAACGAACCTTTCACAAGTATACAGCAATATATTGTATCGTGGATTCCCAGAGCACTGGATACCGTAATTATAGTAGTTACAAACATCACTAAATAGGACTTGCACAAAAGACGCACAACATTTCATACATAATTCATTACATGAATCACCATTTTACTTGTTTTTCTTATACATTGAGTATCGTGTTCCCCCGTAGACTACTAGCGTTTGGAAGCTATTAACAGAATAAGTATCACCAAGAGAATCTTCCATGTCCATAAAATGATTGCAGAGTTTCACTATCCGCAATAATCGTCCTTCAATATTTTCTGGAGATACCTTTCCACCTCCCTTGGTTAATGGCGGGAAGGATGTCATAATCATATGTTTCATTAGAGTAGCAGCTTCACCAGGATGATACCCATTATTCACCATGTAATCCGTAAACCATTCCCCCATTTCATGTTTGGTTCGAAGCGTTTCTTCTTCATTATCCCACAAAGCATTTATACTTGCAGCTGCCGCATCCCTCATATCTGGATGGTGTTTCAAGTTATGAAGTTGCTTTGATGCAAGGCTACGAATGATTGTGTACTCGTTCAACATATTTTCATGCTCGATTTCAAGAAAATCTTCATCATCCTTGTAGTTGCCATAGCTTGTAAAGAGGATGGGATCACCACGATCAATTCTTTGCATGTTGACCCGGAATAAAATATCAGATGGAACATATTGGCCGAGATCCAGTTTTTGAATGACATGTGCCTCATCCACCAGTGCCTCATCATTGCCAGTCTTCGATTTCTTCAAAGTCTGGCTCGAAAGTCTTGAGTTGAATATCAAAGGGAAATTAATTATGGCAGCACCTAAACTGACAGCAGTCGCTGTCCAATAGCACACTAGTTCTCCCTGAATATCATAAAGTAAACCGAATATAAATGGTGCTACAGCACTGCCAATGTTCAAGGCAGACATGCTAAGTCCTTGAACATACCCACGTTGGTCAAGAGGTGAAATTCTATCAAGCATGGGGGACGTAGTCATTTGACTGATAATAGTGAATGGAAATCCACCGTACAGTACAATCATAAACAATGCAAATGAACCCTTTGTTGTAGGTTCAATCCATGTGATGTAAAATAAAGCGATCGTGACAGCACCTGTCAATATGTTTGTCACAACGCAGCATCGAGCAGGTCCATACTTTGCAAATAACTTTGGTGTAATGATGAAGATAGGGATAACAGGGATACATATCAATGCATATAAAATCTTATACACTTGTTCACTCATCACAGGGGGCATATCCTTCTCCAAAAAGTCTGCATAGTATGCTCGAAACATCAAAGGGGAAAATGCCATGGGAACAAGACTTGAGGACCCAAAACTATCTACAGTAGCTCCCAAGATGATGTTCCAAAGCGTTCTTTGGTCTAGTTCGACAGGAATATCAAGATTACCTTTTGGTGAACCTGTTGATGTAGCAGCAGCTGATTGGTATTGACTGTCCGCTTGCGGACCTTCTTTACTAGGGGAGATTATTCTCTGGACCAATTCTTTGTCGGGTTCTAACAAAAATTTAGCACAAAGAATTCCTGCAACACACGTAAGAAATGCACCTACAAATAATGGTGTAAACAATTTTTCTGGGGACATGATTGCCCCAATCAAGCAACCTAAGGTAGTTCCAAAGGTATACATAGCCATGCAGGTTGTTATTTCACTGTCCCTCTTTTCCTGGTCAGAATGTACATCTCCTATGTACGCTAGAGCTACTGCTGAAACACAGGAAAACAATCCTGTAAAAAAGTGCCCAACACTGAATACCATAAATGAATGCCGTAAGAAATAGTTGACAACACTAGTTGTGCTTGCAGAGAAGAGACAAAAAAGTATGACTGGTCTTCTTCCAAAACGATCGGATAAACTCCCACCTAAAGCAGACGAGATTGCTGAACCTATGTACCTCATAAGCATGAGAAAATAAGTTGCGGAAGAAAACTTAAAAGGGGATATACTTTCAAATGTATCAGGATGCTGTTTTTCTTGTTCATCTTTGAGATCACACATAATGGTATAGTTTGTAGATAAAATTAATGAGTTGATTGTTTCACAAAGAACTGAAAAATGCAATATTCTTAAAGCCATTCGCAGCTTTTTTTCGTCTGTAAATAACAATTGTGAATCTGTAAGTTTTCCTTCCTCATCATAATCTTCTTTGTCTTTAAGGTTGGAATGTCTTGTTGTTGTAGAACAAGAATTTTCATTTTGGCAAATTTGAACTGAAATAGTAGCGTCGTCACCACAACAAGTGCTATTTTCACGGTCGCAGTGTTCTTGCTGTTGCTGTTTTGCTTGAACACTCCGTAATGCAGTAGCATGATTTGATGACCGAACCATAACTATTCAACGATTATGTTCCTGTTCCTGTTGTTGTTGTTGTTAAGTGTGTGAAAAGAAAGTAAGGTTCGCATTATTTTGTACCGTACGAGTAAATGCATATCATGAACTATGAAAAAGCTCCTAAGATCAAGTATTAATAACAAGGGGCTTGGGTACCACGCCCGGGTGCCATTTCGCATTTCGAACCGGTACCCAATCAATTAATGGACAGTAACTGGTAGTGATAAGGTCCTAAGAGCGTCCAGGTCCTAGTTCAAGAAGACAATGCTGCCATATCTCACGCAGTACCGTAGTTGTTGAAGTTAAAGTAAAACATACCGTATCAAAAAATAGAGTGATGCAGATATTATTATAGTACCTTTCGTGGCAAATCAGTTTCTAAGTACAGAACTGGACTCTCTAGTAGAAATTTGAATACTAGGTACTGTACCTGGGTACGCCATTGTCATATATATTAAAAAGTTTGAGTGGAGAATTCCTATACTTTACTTTGTAGAACTATGTATCGTGGACTTATTTACTTATGTAGAAACAAAACAAAATGTCATAATTAGTTAGGAATGTCCTCATTTGATGTAATTATGCTGATATAACAAAAAAACGACGTGTGTAGATTTTAAGAATATTGTTGGTACTTAGAAACTGATTTCCCAAGAAAAATACATCATACCCTACCAGGTACCGGTAGTCCGGTTCCTGGTAGGGTCCTACCTGGTACAGGACAAGAAACAAAATCGTATCTTTTTTTTAATTTGGAGTTCGGTTCTGCGAAAAAAATTTTATGTTTTCATGAAAAAATTCTCGTTGATCGTGGTTAATAAATCTTTTTGACATGGTAAAAACACCCAATTAAATAGATCATCACCGCAAAGTACCAACACCAACGAGAATATAATTGCTTGTGTAACGTAGTCATCGAAAAAAGTAGAAAATAGGTCCTTACATCTAGTAAACACCAAACACCATGGCTTCGGCAACCGAAGGTGAGTATTGTATTTGAGTGCAGCAAGAGATGACCAGAATTTTCCATAAAACTGAACAAAGGCAGAACAAAGGCTGTCGGTGTAAATATTCCTATCTTAGGATTGTTTGACGGCGCCTGACTCATATGTATACGCTTCTGTCTGTTTCATTTTCTGTAGACTTAGTTGAGGAACAAAACAAAGATGTGAATATGGAGGAAGTTAAGAAGGAAACCATATCGCCTGCAGAAAAAGAGGAGGAGGGACATGAAGTTCCCGGTAAGAATGCAATGAAAAAATCACAGATATTGGGCATATAATGTTTTTAAATCTCATCCTCCCTTTTTTAAATTCAATTTTCGATAGTAGCAAGGAAAGAGAAAAAGTCAAGGGAAAGAAGGTCGATGACGAGAGGATCCGTAGTAGTAGCTCAATATTATTCAAACAGATGGACAAACTTGATGCATAAGTACGTTCATAAGCCGGTTGAAAAGAGCATTCTGAAGATCACACACCATGCTAGTACAAACCCCAAGGCATACGTTGTTTCTATAATTTGTTTCTCTCTTGCGATGGTGGCGATTGGGTTGAGTACGAACTATCATATCGAAACTCGAGAAGATAAACTATTCACGCCATTTGATGCTCTTGCTCGCCAGCACTTCGATTGGATTGAAGATGAAAGTGAGTTCCAAACAAATCCTAGGAGTATGGTATTTTTCATCCACGCAGATGCTGATAATGTAATGGGACAAGAAGGTCCGTCTCGAGTCTTTAAAGTCTTAAATGCAATTCGTGATATTGATGGATATGACGAATTGTGTTCTAAAAGTTTGTTAGGGCGCATTGACTATGAAACTGGTGAAACGACATGCTATGTTTCTAGTGTCACGCAATTCTGGAACCATTCACTTGACTCCTTTGAAAGTGAAGTAAAATCTGATTCGGATGCCATTAATGCCATGTCAGAAGCCAAGTACCCCAATGGGGAACGGGTTTCTGTTAAACATATTATAGGAAATTCAGTAAGAAATGAAGAAAATCTTCTTACCTCTGCTCAGGCCTTTCGAACGGTAGTTTACCTACCCGCCGATGATGACGATGTGGAAAAAGAAGCGGAGGAATTCGAAGCTGATGTAATTGATAAAATCCTTGATATGCGCGATGAATGGGAGAGTGAGGAAGGGAATCAATTCCACGTAGAGTTGTACACTGACAGATCCTTTGCAGATGAATTTTCCCGTGGTATTGCGAATGATCTGCCTTTGGTCCCACTGGTCTTGTAAGTGCGTTTTATAACTGTGCAAGGGCTAGCGTGAAAAACATTCGATCTATTTGTCTTTTCTGACGTTGTTACTTTGTTTTTATTTTCTATTTTTAAAAGCATTATCATGTCAATCTTTTGTATACTCGTCTTCAGTCGGAAAGATAGAGTGCGATCTCGTGGGATGCTAGGATTTGGTGCAGTCATTTCTGTTCTTCTGTCTCTTTTTACGTCTTATGGTTTAATGTTTATCATTGGAGTACCTCTAACTTCCATGACTCAGGTAGGTAAACGAGGCACCCCTTATGGTGACCGCTGTTGCTACAAAGTAATTGATGTTGGTAACTGTGTCGTGCAGAAGTCTTTTTTTTGTTCTGCGATATCTAAACTTTGATGCACAATTTGTTTACAATTTATAGATCCTTCCATTCATTATGTTTGGAATTGGCGTGGACAACGTATTTGTCATAGTTGGCGAATATGAACGATTGGGCCATATCGTGGACGTCGTTGAGCGGGTAAAAGTAACAATGGAATCAACGGGTGTCAGTATTACGCTGACAACATTGACATCTATCTTAGCTTTCGCATCAGGATGTTCATCGAGCATTCCACTTGTGTACTGGTTATGCCTTTACGCCTTCCCTACAGTGTTTTTCATTTATCTCTACTCGGTAAGATTTTCAATTATCGCAAGGATGTCGTAATCACTCTTCTTGGAAACGCAATAATCTCTTACTAATCAAATACTTGTGTTGCTGTGAATTTTGCAGATAACATTCATCATCGCCTTGCTTGTTCTCGATGAAAGAAGACTCCAAGGCAACCGTAGGGGCTGTTTGGTTTGCTTTGTAGATAATCGCGAACAAGAAGATGACGAACCAGAAGAAAGCGAGGAGAGTGATCAGAACAACCTAAGACCAACGACAGAGCTCCCCCTTGCCGAACGATGCATGCATTGGTATAGCACGAAACTAATGCAGAAATGGGTGAAAGTTGCAGTGGTAATTGCATTTTCTATTTTGCTCGGTGGTCTAGCATATAGTGCTAGTCAATTGAAAGTCGCGTTCAAAGTTGTTGACGTTCTACCAAGTGATAGGTAAGTATGCTCAAAGCTTGAATTTTTCTAAGCTGTGCATGACCCATGTGCAGTCAACATTCATTTTACCATCACTTACCTTTGCATTCATATATGTGCTCCTTTTTATTGCTTGTAGCTATCTTGCAGACTTTATTGAAACAGAGGATAACTATGTGGAGCTGACTGCCGCAAATCCTTATGTAAGATCTTTGCAAACAATTTTTAGGAGAGATGAAATTTGAAAAATATCAAGCTCACTCATACTGTATTGCATTTTTGTGTCTCTTGGTAAAATTCGGCTTTACAGGCATTCTTCCGTTTCGAAGACCAGTCTAGTGAAGCAACCCAGATTGCTATGCAATCGTATTTGGACCAATTGGTAAAAGACGTGGAAACGATTGAAGACGGACCATCAAATTTTTGGCTTCAAGATTTCCACGAATTCGTAAACAACAACACTGAGAGCATGGACGACTTAACTTTTACAGAACAGGTAGATGCATTCTTAGAAGACCCTGTTTATAGTCTGGTATACAGCACCCACATCGTTCGAGATGAAAAGACTGGAAATATTACAAGTTCACGGTGTCAGATAGAAATGCCTGGTATTGATTTTGATTATATCCAGAATCAAGTGGATGCCTTGGAAGAGGTACGGTCTGTGTCGAAGCAACAAGAAGTAAACCAAGGAGGTGGAGATTGGTCCTTCTTTACACTTGATGCTAATTATTTCATATGGGAGTTCTACGCAGTAAGTTCAAAAATTTAGTCGTCTGAAAACAATCTTGATCTTTCATCATGACCATCATAATTAACCGTGATTTTGATCCCCCCCCCCTGCTTCTTAAGGTTGTTGTTGACGAACTGACCATATCTACAATTTTAGGCGTTTTGATGGTTACTGTTATTTCATTGATCTTGATGCCACACATAGCTGGATTTCTATTTGTAAGTTAATTCGTGGTCTTTTCATGCCAGACCCTCCTAGAAATAATTTCGATCATTTCATCTCAGCGATGCAGTTCGTGGAGTCACTAACATACCCCGTACGTTTTCTCTAAATACCCATTTGATAGGTGGGCCCATTCGTTGCTATATTATACATCGATTTGATGGGTGTCCTGCAAATTGCAAACATCCCCATTGGCCCTGTAACGTTTGTCGGTTTAATCATGAGTATCGGGTTGATGGTTGATTATATTGTTCATATTGTTTTACGATACATTGAATCAGCTGCACCTGATCGTGAGAGCAAGGTGGTGGATACATTATGTTCAATGGGTGCCTCTGTCTTTGTGGGTGGATTATCCACGTTACTGGGTGTGGTCCCATTGATCTTTAGTTCGACGGAGGTTTTCTTCACCGTCTTTGTTATCTTTTGCGGATTAGTTGCACTTGGTATGTTGCATGGATTAGTGCTGCTTCCAGTCATGTTGTCCCTTTTGGGACCTGTGTCACGTGAGTGCCCCACTGTGCCCTACCAGTATAACGGAAGGAAAGAGAAGGAGGAGCAAGATGATGCACCTGATTTGGTTGCCAATTAGTTTTGAACTCACGATACGTTAAAAACGAGCAACGACGTGTTTCGCTTAATTGAAAGAAAGCCCCTTTTGGAAAAAGAAGAAATTTCTGTTGAATACATAAAACACAATTTATCACTTAGTAATATATTTAATTTGCCTTCATACAAAGACAGCAACATGCAATTAGTAGTAGATTGAGACACGCCTGAAATGGAATCAATCAAGTAGTATATCGATTTTTTTTTAAAGGGGGGGGGAGGTTGCAGGATGGAAAGACTGGATTTTTTTGGGGGGTTTTGTACTTGTTCTCTCGTTTCAGCAACACACCCAATCCTCAAGTCATCATAATCCTCCTCCTGGTCATTAGTTTTATACTTCAGCCATTCGCGGATGTAATGGTTGTGATTGTGAATTCGTAGATAATTGTGAAATTTGCGATGCCCGTGATGCATGTGAATCATTGCTAGGGTTTTGTTTCATAACACCTGAATTTTCTTTTTCTGTCATTTCATAATAATGATGCACGACTTGTCCATTTTTGGAAACATGTTCTTCTAATTTTCGTGCAGCTGAATTTTCGGTTGAATCAGAGGCTGACACTTCTACCTTTTCACCGACAGCTGCATCCGACATGACCTCATAGGATGTTGATATGACAGTCCAAAAATTTTCATTACGTGGTGCCTTGGTCCAGCCCAATTTCCAAGCCACAACACAATAAGCTCCAATAATAGCTGCCTCTACAACACCATAAAAGAAGGGCACACCCATAGCATTACTTAATTCGTCCCCATTGAACATAGTCAACGCAACAGATGTTGCAATACCAACATTTTGATAACAACATTCCACAGATGTTGTCCTGTTTTTCGTTGTTGTTGTTGTTTGTGAAAAGTAGTTGTTTTGGTATATAGTATGGCCACATTCATCAAGAGCAGTAAGAAACAAAAGGAACAGAATAGACATGTTTTCAGATGCGTGAGTTTCACTCTTGTGCATGTAAAGGAAAGATTCAATAAGCAGAAGAAGCGGCAGCAGGTAACCGAAAAGTTGTTGCACTTTCCTCTGACTGTCGCCTCGAAAAATAGGAAACAAAGTCGCAACAAACCAACAGATATCATCCACAACATGCAACTTACACTCGTTCCGGTTTACGTAATTGAATGCCACTTGTCATGAGATTGGCAACGATCAATCCCAACACACAGGGTAAGGCTGTGGCAACGTAAAATTGCCAATCACGTTCCCAAATCTTGGTATCATCACCACCTGTGTTTGTCATGGTAGCACTAAAGATAACAAGGCATATACCGGCAAAGTTACCAAGCTTGTTGGCAAACAAATTGAATTCAGGTGTACCACGTGATGCCGAACAAAACAATCCTAAGGATATAGCACCAATAACAATGGCCAAGGCCACAAAGAGTGATGTCCAATCCAAGTTGGCAATAACATCATCATCGTAACTGTACTTGGCATAAATTAATAAATTTGCAGGTAAGGCAATCACGGATAAGACTGTAGAAATAGCTGTCATGGTCACACTCAATGCCAAGTCGGCATTAAACATCGAACACCACCTTTGTTTTTATACGAAAGAAGAAGAAAAGGAAGGAGATAGAGAGTCGACGATGTAGAGATGAAGCGACAGAATTAATCAAAGCAAAAGTGTAAGTGCAACTGAGAAGATTTTATGAGATTCATACAAGACACTCCATTGATTCAATCATTGATTCATTCTTCAGACAACAACATTCATTCTTCAGACAACAACTTTCCGACTTGCAAACAAGAAGAGAGAGAGAGAGATCTGTCTGTATAGATGCCACGTACCAATTACTGTAGGATCCACCTGGTGAACTGGTGACAACTAATAATGTAATACCCAAGGCATGATCCAAATGAAATGCATTTACAACCAAAAATCCCAAAAATGGTAAAATAATAAATTGTAAAAATACTCCAGAGGCAATGGCTTTATGGTTACTAACTTGTGCCTTCATGGCTTCAATATCGACTGTGGCACTCATACCGAATACCAAGGCAAATAATAGCAAATTGCCTGATAATTCAATTATTAAACCCCAAACATCACTCATCTTGATTTTTGTCAGTGTATTCTTTTCGTGTTTGTCAACAAACTGTAAGGATTCTGAAAATGTACTTTTTCGGTGCCAAAGCAAAAAACTGCGATATAACTAAGATTTGGAATTGTCAACTGGTTAATCAATCAACTGAGAATGCAACTTGGTATGATGCAATTAGCTGTTGTTATTGTTTGGTTTTGGTGTTCAGTCTGCAATCGGAAGAGAGATTCCGACACAAGCGCGTTCCAAATTTACGTGTGATAAGTACGAATGAGAAGTGGCAAAAAATATACGATTTGCGAGTCTCGTATGTGCATAAGATTCGCATCTATGCCAACGGGTTGCGGCACGATGCGGCTTTCATCCCCCATCAAAATCACCTCACCCACAGCATGCCAATAACGGCCTGGAACAAGAATAAAAAAGTCTTGGCCGGAGACCATCAAAATTTGGAGTATGCAAAACAAAACCGTGTCACACTTTAACTTGTGTATAAAATGATGTATATTGTATAGAATTTCCAAGGGCAATATCATTATTTACTTTAAAATATGCATTGGTTTAACATAAGTAATATCCACGTATGAGTTGCTAAGTAAATAAAAATTTCAGCGAATGTATATTATTCAAAACTGTTGATATCTATAATTAGAATGCTGACTGATCTCGCGCGTCATTCCCGTGTGCCAGCTTCGAATGATCGTTCAATAATTTAGTAGACCTCAGAGTTCGCAGATGTAAGTTCTCAAGGCGAGCAAGCAGCCGGACAGACAAGGATCCATCATACCTTTCGCGTGGACTTTGTGCGCACTTCATTTTTTCATACATAGAGGTTGGCACCTCCACTTGGCCTTTTGGTCTCGATGGAATAGATTTTTTGGAGGGAGATAGCCAAGTCATTTAGGTTTTTGTTAATACTCATATAATAAAATTATTTCTCTTTAGGGGAAATTCATATGTATTTTTCAATATTCTAGAATATTTTAATGTGTTATCTAACATTTTACATAAACCTAGTATAGTTTTTCTTCCCTGAAAAAAAAAAAGATAAATCTCACACACCTCTACAAAAAGCAGTACACACCCATCATTGCTTTTCGTCAAAGACACACCACTAGCAGCTATTACCTACAAGTCAATATATAGCACAATACACTCTTTACAACTCCTCTATAAAGAATATCATACGGATAGAACTGTGCAGTATGCAACGAGGCTTCGTATTCGTATGTGTTTCGTCATTACTACTATCATTTAGAGTTGTAAATGGGAATCCACAAACATTGTCGTTTATTGGTGTGAGAAAGAGTCAAAATCCATCCCCATTGGTAGTATCATCTAACTATTTGAATGGTGTTCAACTTCGTGGCGGTGGTAGTAATGACGACCATGACGAAGGTAGCAGTACAACTACAGCAACTGGTAGTAACGACGACGACAAGGACAAGAAGAATGATTCTACGAAAAGCTTACGCGAAACAAGTAAAAAGTTATTAGGAAAAGTACGATCGTTTGGATCATCTCAAATCATGAATCGTGTGCCAAGTTTATTATCATCTAGTAGAAACAAACATCAAGGAGATGACGAAGATAGTGCTACTGTTACCGATAATGATGATAATCATATCAGTAGTAGTGTTGAAAGTGATGAAGAAGCTAAAGAAATAAATCGTTCAGAAAGTAATGACAAGGAAATCAGTAGTACCCATAATGGTCTAAATAAGGAAAACCAAAAACAAAAAGCACCAATGAAAAAACTGGGTAAATCTACGAAAGTTTTCTTGGCTCAAGCCAAGGTTGTAGGATCCACACAAGTAAGTCGAATGGGTATGTTTGGATCGAATCAACTTCATCGTGTCCAAAGATTGGTAACCCGAAAGCATACTCGTCGTCGTCGAGAAGAACAAGAATTATACAAACAACAATTGCAAGATCAATCTGTACAATTAGATCGTCAATTACGTGCTGCACATGATGAAATTGTACAATTAAAAACCAAATTGGGCATCATGACGAAAAAGAATCGTACTTTTTTATTTCGTCGCAGTAAGGAAACATTGGAAGAAATTACGAAACTTCAAGAGCAAATTACGTTATTGCAACAACAAATACAAGTCTTGGAAGATATACGAGACGAATGTAAAACATTATTAAAATTACAACAAGACCAAATTGATGAATTAGAGTTATCTGTACAAGAAAAAGATAAATCATTGCAACGAATGGAAGAAGAAACGACTTTGGCACTGGAAAAAATGAAAGATAATGTATTGCAGGAATCACAGAAACAATTATCTGAATTACAATCCTTAATGGAAAGTCGTGTTCAGGAAGCCATAACATCCACACAAACACAAATGCAAACCAAACATAAAGAAGAGATTCAAACACTCCGTCAACAATATCAAGAACAATCGCAAAAACTATTGGAAGAACAAGAAAAAACATTGGAAAGAAAATATCAAATACAGTTGGAACGTTCCAAACAAGACTTTGAAAAACAATTGAAACAAGAACAAGCTCAAAGTTTACAGGCTGTGGAGGTGGAACGTACTAAAATGAGAAAACTTGTAAAGGCCATGGCTCAACGTGAAAAGAAATTGTTACTTGCAAGTCAAAAGAATACCAAGGACACCCAGAAAAAGAACCAGAAAAATAAACAAAAGAACAAAAAAGACAAAAAGGCAAAAACCTTAGTAGCTGGTGGTGTCATTTCAGGTACAAGTGGAACAGGAACAACGCCACAACAACAAACAGCACAAATAGGTAGTGTTCGTAGTCCTATGAAATAAGGACTAAATTAAAGAAAAAAACTCCAATCTCATATATATACCGTTTTCAATTTAGATATATACGCATATAAGTGTGCGAAAGTGTAAGTGCATATGTGAGGTATTGGGATGTCATGGTTACGCATGCATTAACAATGTTGTTTCAATTTTCCACGTGTTGTCCCTGTTTGACTTCTTTTTCTGTGTGTCCAAGTCATGACAGTTCTTTCAAGCATGTTTCTTTTTCCATTCCACTAAACGTTCAATATTATATTCTAACACCTCCAATGTGTCACCAACACGGATAGTTGCTTTTTCATATGGATTGACAGGTATCAAATGTACACCAAAGTTACGTTGTCCATTTTTACGTTCACGAAAGGTGGATAGTGTTGCCAAGGGTTCTGGACCACGCTGCAAGGATTCCCGGTCAATCGTAGTCATGGTACATCGTCCACAACGTTGCCATACCCAAAATTCAGTTGTTTTACCAATTCGAATACGTTTCCATGTATCTTCTTCCCATGCTTTGTTATTTTTACCATTTCGAGATAATACAATATTGGGACGAAATCGTTTCATATCCACAGGATTTTGGGAGCGTTTCTTTAAATGTTGATTTAAATCATCAAGTGACGCTTCGGTCGTTAATAAGTAGGGGGCTTCATCTGCTAAACTTACAACTGATCCAGGTGCGGATGATTTTTCATATTTCGTGGGTGGTAATGGTTCATTTTGATCAGGATTCACTTCTACATAACGTTTGTATTTGGATCCAATTTTCACAAGACGACAACCATCATCATCTTGATTATTGGCAGGTTTTTGTGGGTCTAAAACTTGCTGTAACCATAATGATGCCTCATTACCTACATCTTGAACTTGTACAAGTTTATCACCCATAGCTTGTGCTTCTACGGAGGTAGCATTATCAGCAATTTGTAGATCAATTGCAAGTGTTTTGGGTGCAACAAGAGCTACTGCGGACGAATCATTGCTAGATGATGGTGGTGGTGGTGGCAATGCTTTCAATGTTAGTGTTTTCGTTTCTATATTCATGGAGGGTTGAATATGAAATAATTTTGCATATTTAGGATTACGTGGTGTACAAAAGACACCCTTGTCATCAACGACTTGCATGATGCGATCATATTCAAATCCGTACGGTGTTGTTTGTGCGTGTTGTACAGATACTTCACCACATGATTTGATGGGATACACATTTAATTGTGAAACTTTGGTAACTTCCGAAGATTGTTTTTTTTCTCGGGATCGCCGTCTAAGATACAAAACTGCAAGGGACATGACACCCGTAAAGATGGCTAAATTTGTAATGACGGTGGATTGATTGTGACGACTCATGACTTGCTAATATTTTTATGAACGATGATTCTTCAAATTGTGTTTTCTTTTTAGTCAAGACAACAAAATAGTTTGTGTACGATTGGTCTAGTGCTACTGTCTATATTTGATCTTGTTAGATCCTATAGAAAAATGCTCTCTGGAGTCCTCTCTCGCACGAGTCCTAGAGAATCCTGCTAACTAGATGGTTGCTTTTGGTCTTCCCCAGAAAACTAGAAGCCAACGCTGCGCAGGATTCTTCGAGATAAAAAATCTTTGAGCAGAGTGTCGAAGAGAAGTTCAGTTCTGGAAGCAAGAAGTTTGCGGTAGGAGGAAGAGCATAAAAAGTGACAAATGAGTGTTTTTTAAGACACACGCGCGAACTGTACCTGGTACTTGTCGTATGACAATCAACTACCAGGTACAGGTACACCTGGGAATGGGCTGAAAATCGAAATTTACTGGGGAGTACCATGTATTATTGTATCTTAATTGAGAGTTCAACCACCTTCCCTGTACCTGGTACAGTAATCGTAGGTATCAGTACATCCAAAATACAGAGCAATACACATCATATAAAACAAATGGACATGAATGTATTAGAAGTACGGTACATGTTACTTGTTTGGAAAATTCAATGTTGTAAAATATTTCAAGAAGCAACAATCAATTAATCGTCTATTCAACTAGTACACTATGTAGACTTGTGGTGGAAATGGAAGCACTTAAAAAGCAAATTGCATGTTGTTTCGCATGACTCCACCATTTTTTATTTATAAGTTTTTAAAGACACCGTTTGCAAACACTTCACTCGAAATGGAATAACCAATTACACGGAATGGGTATTCTTTATTTTCTTCTAGTGTTTGGAATACCAATGTTGTTTTACCTGGAGGAACCCTTCCAAGTGATGCAGATAATCCAACATGGACATGACGATCACCATAATCTGTTGTTGAAGGATCTAAATCAATTTCTCTATAAAAAGAGGGTTTATGTAGATTGCCTTCGTCTTTTTGGAGGAGTATGCGAGTTCTGGGGTATTTACTGGGTGGATCTGTACCCATAAATGATAAAACCAATTGTCTTGGTTGATCAAAAGGGTTGTTAATTGTGATGTATCCAAGAGCTGCTGTTGGGAGTTCCAATGCATGTTTGACAGGTGTAAATCTTTTCATTTCAACATTCTCGCTATATTGAACTGAGTTTGTTTGTCCTGATTCAAACCATGTATCACATTGATCACCGTCGCCCCATGAACCCATCTCATCGTTATTCTGTACAGTTACACCTTTTTCACGTAACACTTGAAGGATGCCATTAGCAACATATGCATGTCCCTCTGCTGAAAGGTGATTGAAATCAGACGCAATCCAATTTGAATTTTCTGCAATGCTTTCACGAGGATCTTCTTCATTGAATGGCATTTCGTACAATATAGCTCCATAATCCTGAACGGCTTGATCTTGAATAGGACGCTGATCTTCAAACCGATTGAAAACCCAATCATCAGCTTGCGTGTTAGCAAACAAAATTTCACGAAGTTCAGGTGCATGAGGTGAATTAATTCCTTCTTTTTTAGCCCACTCTTGAAGGTTCAGTCCACCTTCTTTAAATATCATCATAAGTGGGTTCCATCGACGAATGATTACAATAGCTGCTTTAGGAAATCGTTGCCGTAATCGTTTTGTCAAAGTTATTAATCCATCATGTGCTCTGAAATAAAATTCCAATATTATTAAATCATAGATTGCATCATCCCCAATCATGCTTTGTGCGCAAACTGAGGGATAGTTAGGTCCCTGTGCACGTAATGCCAAATTGGTAACATTAGGTGACAATAAGTATGGATATGCGTTATACCTTGACTTCATTCCTGCACCCCATGTTACTGATGTACCGAAAGTAAGGATTCTCCATGATGGTGAATAATCTTCTTTGATAGATATGACATCTTCATGACGAAGATTACGGTGACCTAACATCATATTATTGAGAAAAGCTGATCCGACTGCCTTGTTATCATTTAGATTAGAGGAAGGTTCCTCTTGGTGAATACAATCAAGTACAAAGATTGTAGCAAGACATGCCAAAACTGTTAAAACGTTTGGTTTCAATTTGGTGATTGCCATTGTGTGGTACAGTAATCAGTATTTTGATATGTGCTTTCCTCCTTTTTGTTGTGTCTTTTATTTGCTCGTTGGATCAAAATTTGTTTCTAAAAATATTTTTTTGTCAGTAGGAAGCAGTTTCTGTGTAAAGCACATTACTAAAGTTGTCTCTCAATTGCTCTCTAAAAAAGAAGAAAAGGAAAAAAAGTGACTATCTGTGCCTGGTATGGGGATAGTCTTTATAACCTGATCTCAGCGGGACATCCTCCCAGGCACCGGTATGGTACAACCCCCAACCAGTACCATCTGTCCAGAAATGCATACTACCTTGAGTACTACAAGCTACTATCCAGAGTAGCCATGTGGTAGAATTCTACAGGTGGCTACCTGGTACTTTGCCTACCGGGTACTGATTATTACCTGTATTTATTTGTCGTGGCATTCTTACGTATCACTTCCAGGTATCCCCCCATCCTCACCCTCCCCTTTTTTGGTTTCCCCTCCCAAATTTCCTTTTCTAATTTTCTCCCAAAATCTGTCCCTCAAGGATGCATTGCTTCAAAATTTTCAAGCCTGCCAATCTTGGGACATTGCACTTCTTTGTTTGGTTTATCTTTTTCATTTTTGGCGCACCAATTCCAGTCAACCATCTAAATTGTTCACAACACAATGATTGACCAAGTCAACCATATTTGGGGAACAAATTGACTCATTGGTTTCAATGGTTAAGGGGGAATTTGGAAGAGGATTGGTAGCTTTTTGTTATTCTGCTTCACAAAGTACACTTAGAAGGCAATCAAAGATGATGAGAACCATGAGTTTGCCACTTCGTCACGTTGAAAGGTAGTTTTTCGATGAAGGAGGGGGTGGCATTTCCTGAAATATTGAAAAAATGATTTGAAAAAACACACACACACACACACAAATTTTGAGGAATCATTGCTGTCTGAAGAATGTTTGTGTCAGAATTTTTGATGACATTGATGACAGGTTGCATTATGCAAATACAGAACAATCAACACTTACCTGTCTTTCTGTCCTGTTCAACAAGATATCTTCAAAAATGGTTGGACATGGTTGAAAAATTATCTGTCTTTCTGTCCTGTTCCAAAAGATATCTTCAAAGAGGGTCTGTTACCTGTCTTGCTGTTCCATTGGAAAAGATACCTTCAAAAAGCAGTCTGCCATGGTCAAAAAGTAATGACAGACTGCAAAAAAGCATTATGCAAATTTGGATCACCACTTACCTGTCTTTCTGTCCTGAAAAACAAGATATCTTCAATAATAATGGTTGGAAATGGTTGAAAAATTAACTGTCTTTCTGTCCTGATCCAAAAGATATCTTCAAAGAGGGTCTGTTACCTGTCTTTATGTCCCAATCCAAAAGATATCTTCAAAAAGTGGTCCGTCATTGTTGAAAAGTAATGACAGACCGCAAAAATAATGGTCTGTCAATGACACAAATATTCCGACCTATTTTCCCATCTATAAAATCTGTGTCCACCTGTCCCGACATTGAACATAATGAGATGATAGATAAAAAAAGAGGGAAAGGAGTGAGTGCAATTGGGTCAAAAAGAAAATGACAATCAACAAAATCAAAAACACTCACAGAAATGCCATGGCAAAACGATCGCAACAAAAAATAAATTTGTGTCGCTAAAAATAAAGTCAACGATCCAAAATTATTTTCACCGAATTTTCAAATTAATATGAATATAGAATATCGAAGACAATTTAAAAAATAAAGATGTGCCAGAAGAACAAAAATTGAGATGCGAAACATAAGGATCATATCGTAACCGGTGCGGAAAGGGAAAAGGGGGAGGACCGGAATTGATCTAACCCGAACTCAAATGAGTTTTGAAAAAATCGAATTGGGGTCAACCAGTACACCAAAAAAATAGGATAGGTTGACGTCATGGATGACGTCAAAACCTTATGACAAATAATAAGAATACACAGGTAAGGTAACGGCGCACGCTCGGTTGTGTGTACATCGAAGTAGTATAGTCCTACCTATCTTACTGTTCGTTTGACAACTGTTTGTGGGGGCTATCTGCATGACGCAGAGGGGGGGAAAGGGTACACCGGTACGGAACAGACCAAAGAGCTAAAACATGACTATTCCAAACCTCGGGAGGATACGCGACTGGAAGTGATTTCGAAAAAGAATTCATCCAAATTTTCATTAGTTTTGAGAGTTTCTGATCGACAGAGGAGAGGGTGAGTGCAATCACTCTCTCTAGAGAGTCTAGTCTACCGGTAGAGAGTTAGGGAAAGGTATATAATATAATATGTATTCGATGAAGTTCACCAAGTTTTTAGGCTATTGTAAAATCTAATAAATAGTAAAAATAGTGTTTTATACGATTTTTAAAAGTCCCTATCCTGTAGCATTTAGTACTTATAACCTCTAGCTAGCATACTATAGAAAAACAAAATAAGTGTGAATAAAAATTAAGATAGATCTGAGTTTTGTACAAAATGTAAGTGTAGTAAGCTCTGCTGAGTTTCACACCATCATCATCTTTGCACATTGCATGTTTTGCCCTGCACCATTTTGTATTACCGTTCTATATTGGAACGTGAATATATTGTTACTTGTTGTCTAGAGAGGAACACAATTCTTTTCTCTCTCTCTCTCACTACCGTAGCTTTTACTACTTGAAAACTGCCCCGTCGAAAACTGCTCACTCAGTCCCTTTTTAAAACGCAAATCAAAACAAAAAAACTGAAATGCAGATGATATAATAATAATATGTCATTATTTCGTCGTAGTGGAATAGCAGGAAGCGAAGGAATAGGTGACTTGAGTCTTTCAAGTGACAGTAGCCGTATTTTCCACCGCCGCGAAGATCATGCCGATGCTCATCATTCACAACCTTCGTCACAACAGCAGAATGAAACACGATTCCAATCATTTCAACAAAGTTTCAGTACTAGTAACAATCCATGGCGAAAATATGCATCCTTGATTTTGATAGTGACAAGTGTTTGGATCTACAGCGTTGGATTATTAGGTTGGAGATCTGAATCAAGTCAATTTTTATCACATGACTCTGTAGTGAAAGTAAATGAACGTGGGATCCAACTTGCGAAATTACAAAAAGAAAAGCGAATCAAAAGAGCTGAACAACGAAAAGAGGAACGACGACGTCGTAATCCACATGTCCAACAAGATGCAAATAATGCAACAATAGGCCAAGATACGAATAATAAAACACAAATGATCAAGAATTCTACCTCGTCTAACGCAACAATCACGAGAGACGACGCAGAAACAATGGTGACACTACAGAAACAACAAAGTGCATCTCAAAACTTCTTTGAAAGTGTCATTTCTTTCTTAACAACCATGTTTATTTTTACAACTGTATTAACAATTGTACGAGCGGGATTGCGTATATGCGTTTTGTTAACTCTAGGTCATTTCGGTTCGAACAGTAACGGAAGAAGTAATGGTAGAAGTACCACACGAGCAAGACGACAAGTGCAATTTCGTACATGGGCTGAAAATTTAAATCGTCAACGTCGTTTACAAGGTGAACGCCCCTTGTCATTAGACAGTTTACGCTTAGTTGTAGGTGATCGTGATTTAAGTGATGGAAATGATTATGAAGGCTTGTTACAATTCAATGAAGAATCGGGACCTGCTGTAGAGTCTTTGATACGAAATATAGGTGCTACATGGGAAGAAATCAATCGTTGTCCACAACGTAAATTAAAGGTGGACGATGATTTACTAAAACCACGCGATGCTAGTACTACTGCTACTAGAGTGACTGGAACTAATACCAATGGAACTTCTTCGGGTGTACCGGAATGTGCTGTATGTTTAGAACCATTCCAACAAGGAGACTGGGTACGAACAATACCATGTTTCCATAGCTTTCATCGCCAATGTATTGATCCATGGTTATCTTCTAAAGCCGAGTGTCCAGTTTGTAAACATACGGCTATCATATGAAACAAACAACAAATCAGGCATCTTCGTACCCTCTATTATAGAGTTTTTTTTAAGTACCAGAGAGATTCAAATTATAATTGGAACTAAAAACACCGTCTAATATCTGATAACTTTTTCAATTTACAGTATATTTTTACATTCACACTATCTTTCATACAGAATGTGTGTAAATACATAAAAAATGACCATATTCACACACATACGTACAGGGCATTTTTACAAAGACCACCATGTACTGCTATTATTGCCTCGTTGTACCGCACGTTGTTGAAATTCTTCTAATTCTTGTTGTTGCATGAACAAAGTTTTTTCTAATTTGTCGATGCGACGCTCCAACTGATTACGTTTCAAACGCAATTGAACCAATTCAATGTCCTTGGGTCCATTAATATTCCCCAAGAATTGTAATTTTTCCATTTCATACTTTTGCTTCTCTTGATATAATTGAATGCCATAGGTAAATTTATAATCTTGTTTTAACTTTTCAGTTGTTTTTTGAAGTTCTTCTTCAAGTTTAGTATTGTACGAATCTTTTAATTCCAATGTTTGCTGTTCAAATTCTTCATCCATGAAATATAATTTATCAGCTAATTCGCTTACTTCTACGTTCATGGCTTGTTTGGTCTAAAAGTAGAGCAGAGTGCAAAACTTACAATGTAAGCAACAACATATCAGAAACGAAGAGTTGGGGGTCAAAAGAACATACTTACCTTGTCAAGTACTTTCTTTTCACTATCTAATTGGTGCTGCAGTTTTTTAATTTGAGGAACTTGAGACACAGCGCCTGCTGCAGCTGATACTATACCAATTGCTACATTGACCAAAGCTGGATCAGTAGGAAACCCGACAAATGCACTATGTGCTTGTGGGCATATCACAACTACTAACAAGAATAAAACAGCAACTGAAACCGTGCAGTTCTTGGGAAGTACGTTAATTTTGTGATGAACCGTCATTATAAATCAAGTCCTTTAGTTCGTTGTGCTTTGGGCGTTGCTTTGGGTTGTGTGATGAAAGACTTTTCAAAGATCTACGAAAGCACTGTCTGTACACTCCTAGAGAGGTACTTGCCTGATGGAACTAATTACAAACAAAAATGACAAATAATGACATCTGGTGCATGTTCATTTTCATATAATATGTACTGCTAAGAAGTAAGTAACTTCAGAAAAAGAATCGGAACAAAGATCTGTACCATGTGTACTGAAAAAGATTCTCTCTTTGGAATACCGGTAAGGTACATACTGTATCTTTGTCCTACGAACTGCACTGATACATCTCCAAAAAGTTCCCACCACTAGAAAAAATCAATGATGCAATCTTCCGTAGTTCTGAGGTGAAAAATGCAAGAAATCAGAATTCGAAAATTTGGAAATACTGTGCGGCATTCATCACTCCCTCTAAAGTAACTATCGTAGAATAGGATTCCATGAAATCAAGATTCCATGAAATCCGTAACCGTTATTTTCCACAATTCGTAAGGTCTGTAGAATTTATCCCAGGTATAAAATAATAGAAGTCACAGACCTTTTTCTACGCCTAAGTAGTAAGCATTGAGAAACACAACCTTGTTCGACGATTGATAGGGAGTGGGCTTTACGCCGGTTCTCATTATTTTAGTCGAGAAGATCTCTTGATTGCAATTGATCGCAATACGCAGTTTGTTGGAAACCAAGTAGATGCACTTCCTATAAAATTGGGATAGAATTTCTTCTCCAGCCGCTGATATTTGATATTTATTTTCTTTCGACTATTTAATGTTAATTACAACAAAAAGATTACTGCAGAATTAAGGAATGCACCGAGTGTGTCCGGCTCATTTAGATAATAGAGTATGTGTGTCCATGCTCAGGGTACAGGAGACGAAATATATATTACATCACAAAGAGAGCGGTTGCAATCATCCCAATTCCAGCAGCAGCTGTCACAACTACGTGGCTGGCACTGCTACCGTCATCAGTAGGTGCTGCAGTAGGTGCCTCAGAAGGTAATGCAAGAATGGTGTTGATGATCATAGCCGGGCACTTTTTGTCCGTGCTGTGAGAGGCAAAAAGGCCAATTTCTCCACGAAGGCAAGGAGGGGCAAAAGGAGGGTCTACAGTAAGGTAGTAAGCATAGTTTCCAGCGCTGTCGAGTTTGCCGTTGCACTCATCCAACGTTCCACCATAGTCCTTTCCTCGTTGAAGAGCACCCTTTTCATCATACGGACCATAGATAGGGTATCCGTCACGGGCAAAACCAACTAAAGGACTAGGACTATCACTCTGCGGCCATTCTGCGGCCATTTGGGAGTATTCTCTAACACGCTTGGTTGGATTCACACTACGAGAGGTCGAGCTCGAATCATCAATATCCTCAGTCCACCATTCAGCACTGTCGGGAACAGAAACCCCGAGAGACTGTAAATAACACTGAGGAGGAATATGGTAATGGTATTGGTGCTTCTTGTCGGAATGTCCGTTGCAACTATCGTACGACCAGGTTGCCTTGTGGCTATCCAATAAGATACCATTACCCATGATACCTACAACATCCTCTCTAGAATATTTGCCCTGGCCCAAGTATTTTGCTTTCCCTGGAGTACCGGGATTCTTCGGGATGACCATTTTGTAGTGCTGGAATGTGGGATCATAGATCCCATTATTAGGGCCGTCGTTTCCACATCCTCCGCATCCACCACAGCCTCCACAACCTCCGCATCCACCACAGCCTCCGCATCCGCCACATCCGCCACAACCTCCGCATCCACCACATCCGCCACAACCTCCACAACCTCCACACCCTCCACATCCGCCACAGCTACCACAGCTACCACATCCGCCACATCCGCCACATCCACCGCATCCGCCACAGCCTCCGCATCCACCGCATCCACCACAACCTCCACAACTACCACATCCATCAGAGCTTCCGCATCCGCCGCAGCCTCCACATCCACCGCAATCTTCAAGAAATCTAGCACCACAAGATCCTGAGCTGCTACCGCAGCCGCCACAGCTATCGCTTCCGTCACAACCACTGCATCCACCGCACCCTCCACATCCGCCACAGCCATCGCTTCCGTCACAACCACTG
>WKLE02003470.1:0-72736 GCA_014885115.2 Asterionellopsis glacialis
ACCGGGAAAACAGCTAACGCAGACGGTAAATGACCGGGATAAGTAGGAGTTCTTTTGCAGCATAACGGCCTTTTTGAACTAATTAAAAAAAAAGCGGAAAAGCGGAAAACCTTGCAAATAACGGGGCGACATACTGGGAATAGGCTTCAAAAGAAGCTCTAAACCGAGTGTGACAAACAAAAACCTGAACAATGTTTTTTTAGCTGTTTTACGAATTACCTTCAGAAAAATGCTATATACTGGGTACAATAAATGTTAATACAGGGATCTGTAGAAACCATATTATTTGAGGACCGAAACGAAGCCGAAAGATTTTTCTTTCGAGTTCCGAAAAAATGTTGTATCGCATAAGGTACTGCAGTATATAATAGTATCTACTTTGTACTGTGGATCTAGTATTGGGATGTGTAGAAAACATACCTTTTTAGGCCCGAAATGTTGCCGAAAGATTGTTCTTTCCAGCTCTACTACGTCACTAGACTACTCGGAGGAACTACAAAAGGGCTTACTCCCAAAAAGTTATCGGCACTTGGTTCATCTTCACAATTTACCATTCCGAGAGGGTCTCTTTGGTCTAAGACCAAACTACAAACATCATGGTTATTGGAAGCACATGTTCAACTTCACTTTTATATTTACTTCGAAACGGCCTTGCTATTTCGAAGGATCAACAGGCAGAAATTGCTTCAATGAAAAGTCAATTTTCACTTCCGCCTGAAGTTCCATTAGAATTGAACAGACATTATGGAGACTATCAACAAATCCAAAGAAGGGATCTTCAAGAACTCTTTGATACTGTCACAAGTATTTTGGATGAAGAATAATATGCACGTGGTAATTGATGCCTAGAAGAAACCCAAGAGTTATTCCTCTACGGACGACCCTTTGTTGATCCAGTACAGTGTTCATCTTGGAAGGACAGTTCTAGTTACATCAACGTTATAGACAACATAATATATTTATTCAATAGTAGGCATGCATATTGTACCATGTTATCATACCATTCATGATTTTCAAATCTTCCTCAACCTTTCGAAATTTCGTCGGTAGAACAACACTTCTCTCTGGAAAGAGCGACAAAACCCAAAAATACTTGAGTTATCTTCCTAGAGAGGACCAAAGGTTTGGAATTCTACCATTTTGTCTTTGTTCGCTTCTGTTCGTGAAGCTCAATATCTTCATTTTGTTCCTAGATGGCTTCTCTATGTGAACGATTAGTAAAACACCTTTTAGTTCCCGCACATATAGTTGCCCTCCTGAAGTCCGAGAAATACAAGAAACTGCGAGGAAAGAATCATCAAGAGAGCAAATTATGGATCTGCACAAGCCTTTCGTATGATGAATAACATGCACGTCTTTCCCATCATTCAATGGTAAATACCTAAAATCTACCAGTTATATTCCTCTACGCACGACACCTTGTTTGATCCAGTACAGTGCTCATATTGGAAGCACAGTTCCAGTTACATCAACTTTAACAAACCTTTCATATCCGCCTATGTTTTGCATTAACAAAACATTTCAAGAGCATTGCATGGTGTAAAAACCTATCTAGATTTTGTTATCGCAACAGACTATATAATATATTCAATAATAGGCATCTATATATTTTTACAATGTTATCATTGAGTAAACAAAGTATTTCTCAATGTTTCCAAAATCTTTGTAATGACTTTAAATCTTTCTTAAATTGCCAAAATTGGAAGTGGTTCATCTGTAGACCAAGATTTGATAACGCCCCTCCAACCTACAAATGAAAACCACATTGGTTTTGTTGTTGTTGTTGTTGTTGTTGTTGTTGTAACTGAAGTGACTAGAGAGGAATATTTCAAAATTTCTGCTCGTCGTCAAGTCCTATGAAAGTAGAACCACACACTTTTGTTCTGTGTAAGAAAGTTCTACTACACTCGCAATAGTTTTATGTTTTTCCTTCCTTGTTCGCTTCTTTGTGTGTACTGAATCAATCGTTGATTCTCTTTTTTTTCAATGACCTTCACCAGGAAGAGAAATCCCATTCACCTTGATGAAGGAAAGAAAGGAACTTTCAAAAAAACATCCACAGTTGACGACAAGCAATTGGTGTCGGACAGGAATAAAGGCAAAGTTGAAAAGGTCAAGAGGAGTCCAAAGTGCAAGTTCAAGTCCAAGTGTTGGGATGAAATCTCGTTTGAGTTGAGACACAATCATGTCAGATGTTTCTCCATTCATATACCCCACCGAAGTAAAAAATGCTAACAATGCTAATGGATGTAAAGCAACCACCTCCAAGGCAAATTTGGTTGCCAAACGACGACTTTTCGATATTGGTGCTATTCGGTGGGCAACTTTATCCAATCCTTCGTACCAATAATGTGCAATGGGTGCCCAAAGAACAGAACCATAAAACGTTTGTATGAATGAACGATGCGTATCAAATTTTGTTCCTTTTTCTTCTACCCCTTGTTGTTGTGCTTCTTCTTCAGTTAGCAGACACTGACGGTCACTATTTTTAGTTTCGCTGTCGTTTAGTTCATCACGGCAGTTGTTCATTCTTTGGATAAATTTATCCTTATGCTTCCTCTCGTTTCCATACATTTCAAATTGCTGTGCCGCAAAATCTCCTGCAAACCAAAGGACAGCTGATGTTGACATTTGTGTAGTTACTGGGTATTTCTCAAGTGTCTGTGAATACAAAGCATACCATCGAACAACCCATTTGCGGATCTCCATCTTTTTTTTCTTCTTTCTCTGAAATGCTATGAGTATATCTAGGAAATCAATTTCTTTTCATTGACTGTTCTGCAGTATCAACAAAGTGAAAAATGTTGTAGTCGATTGAAATTTGTTTGTCAGCGTCGTACGATAGTTGTTGATTTTGTAGAGGTGCGCGTCAACTCATTCAACGTCTCCCTTGAGAATGGTGATTGGTCATGTCTCGATCTGACGATCGTACCAATCTCGAAAAGTTCTCGAAATCAGCAAAGTTTCGCGCGAAGTTGCGCGAAAGTTTTGTTGCCGGGAGAGCGAGCCTCTCCTCAAAACTGTTTGAACGTGGAAAATTGAGAGATTCTTCCCCTGACACATCTCACCGGTTGAAACTTGCGGTGGAATTATTTTTATTTTAAAATTCTACACTGGTCCAAAATAATGATATTGTCAGTCACTATAATTTTGCTCAATGTCCCATACAGCAATTTGTGTGGAAGTTTCCGAAACTACAAATGATCTGATTGTTGAGGTTGGAGCTTTGGAACAATTTCCTCCAGTAGGATTATCAACAGTCCATTCACCCCAAATTTCATCGTCTGGAGGCACGTTCTTTGGATATCGAATAGTATGAACTTGATGCCAAAAGGGTGGATACGATGTTTCATTTACCATACCATAATTCTCCCAACAACTTCCAATTGTGGTAGCCTCATATTGTTTCCAAGAAGAAGATTCTTGTTTTGTTGTTCCTAGTTCGTCGTCGTCGTTGTCATCAAGAAGTCCCATGAAAGGTTTGTCCACCAACAAAGTCGACACCCGTTTGGTATCACCCAATACTTTCATTTCTAATTTCCAAACCATGCCATCATTCGAAAGTGTGATTTTAGTCTCCAATAGTTCACCAGGATAAACTGAATGAAGCGATCCTACTGCCGCCTTTGGTATCCATGGTTTCTCACTAGTTGCCTCGTAGTGCTCTGCATCTTTATTGGTATCATGATATGTAAAAGTATTAGGAGCAGCATCAACAACATGGATTTCTTCACGCTTATAAATGCCCATGAAATACTGTGCACCGAAATGCCATGAATCTAATTGTACCCATATTGGGTCGTACGTTGGTGGGCCGGTCGATTTAGCAAGAGCATTACCTAGCATCAATTGTGGTACAAATTGATTAAACTTTGCACCTTTAGGTTGGTATGCACCATCAAAATAAATATTAAAATAATCATAATATGTCATTGATTCTGTGTCAAAATACTCGGGAAGAGGAGGAACTTCAAATACTGATTGAAATGTTGTACCAGGATACACGGGATACATTTTGTGTTGTAGTGTCGTCGTTGTTTTTGTTCTTCGCCCCCTTGTGTGGCCATGGCCAGTATCAAGAAGGTTAGTGGCACTGCTAGGTCCAACACACAATCGACCAAATGTGCAATCCTTAATTGTATTCAACGCTTCTTTACCGCCACCAATGGGAGGTTCAGGACCACGATAACCATAGGAAGTTTCACAGTTCGCCTTTGAATGTCGAACGAACACCACGGACGACAAAATTAAAAATAACGATTGACTCATCAGCAATCGGAACAACTTCCGGTATATGATGTGTTCCTTGACCCAATTGTACTGTGTGATTTCATTTGTGATCTGCCCACAAACAAAGTTGAAGTGATTTTTATAATCGACAGCACCTGTTTTGACTGTATCTGGGTGTATCTTTTGATTTTGTTCTTTTTACCGTACCTATGTAGTACCTGTACATCCCTTGGCGGCAATTTTAGTCGTAGCGGGACTTTTTAAAAACCCATATGAGTATATTGATTAGGAGTGCTACCTGCCGCCAGCGAAGCCGCCCATCGTTTCTGTCTTCTGTCAGGGCGGGCAGGCGTTTGCGTTCTCTTCTGTCTCTCTAGTAGAGAGTAAAGGTCTCTCTACTGGAGACAATTTTTCTTGATTTTCTCCCTACTCTGACTCTATGCGCGTTTCTTTGTTGTCTACCTCTTGCTCACACCATGTTGGATTGCTTGTGTTGCGCTTGACCACAACAAAGAGCCAACATTTTGATCCCACTGTAGCATTCAACACCAGAATCGTGAGCTTTGCAAAAAACTACTCTATTCAGTGTCAGACTGATTTTTCTTCCAGTTCATCATGACGTTACCTTCAAGCGCTGCTCGGATTGTTTTGCAGAGACGAGCTATCCAATGTTCCTTCAGTTCCGTGTTTCATCTTCGCCAAGCTGGTATGGCACAAAAAGAATCGAAACAAATGGAACGATTATTCCTAACCACCGTTGGAGTTCCTCTGGCATTCATGGGAGCAGTTGCAGGATATTGTTGGTGGTAGTTTAACAGGGCAAAAAATGGTGTAAAAAAGAGAACTCAGTTTTGATTTTTTGAAATACCGTAAAAGAGGGTATGATGTATGATATTATTACCAGGAAACCGGCTCTGTATACATGCCGTACAAAGATATAGATAGAGACATCATGAAACTAATGATTTTAGTTTCTCTCCTCAGAAGTAAGATACGATGTGAATTAAGTTTTTAATGGTTAGTTGAGTGTAGATTATTCCTTCTTTCAACTTTTGTAAGAACATTCCTATTCTACAATCAGTCCTAGAGTCCTAATCCTCTTGGACAAGAGAACTTTTTTAGAAGATGTAGGACTATCTTCAACTCCTCTAAAAAGTCCTCGACTTCTCCAACTCCCACATGCAGGTCGGAATTGTTTTTAAATTCACAAGCAAACCGACAGACATTCGGTAACCCGTACGCATTATACGCATTCAAAATCTGGGGTGACATATTTTCATTTGCTTTTGGAGCCCCCTGCTTTTGGTTCCGTTGTCACTCCCATCGTTTGAAAAACACGTCTGCTTTTATTTTTCTGGGAGTAATTTTCTGTTTGTTATGAAACTATGGCTTCTGTGCTGCTGAGTATCCACGATGTGGTTCATCCGATTTGACTTCAAAAAACAGACCAATAAGAATCGGAGAATGTTTATATAGAGATATTCAATAACGTATACGATATTTTTTCAAAAGTTCGTTTGAAAATAATTGATGTGTGAATTGAACACGATATTGCATACTTATTGAAAGAGAAACAGAATGTGCCGCAGTCCTCCGTACTAGTTGTGTGCTACAATATGAACTTTCAAGATGATTTTTTCAAGAAAAAAATTAACAGTCACTTTTTCATGGGTACTTTGAACTTTCCGACTTCATAGGAGAGTGAGATAGACATATCATACAGTACCGTACACATCTCTCCACGATGAAATCGCACTTATCGTCTTCACAGACACCCGTCAGAATGTTGGCTGAAGATGAAGACAGTATGATTAGTAGTATTGGCCAAACAAGTGCGGTCGAGATGTCTCATTACGGCTCTTCTATTCGTCGAACACCTCAATCGTTTGCTTCAAACGAATTGAAGAGTAAAGAGAACAAAGTGAATACTGCTAGTGCTACTGCATCAATGACAACAACTACGAATACAAAGACAGCTGGGATGGATGAAGCATTTCAAGTAGTGCACGCAATCCTCGAACAGGTTACTCTGAACGATTCGCCTCCTGTCAATGATGACATCCCATCCTCGAAGAAACAGAGTCCATCACCTCGGAGACGAAATAAACATGATTCTCCCAATCGGTCGATCCCAGCTTCTTCGTCCACGGTCAGTACAGGTGCTTCTAGTAAAGCATCACGTATCCCACCCATTTACGAAAACAGCACGAATGAGTCTGCCTCATCCTTGCATTCTTTAAGTTTCTCTGCAAGCAGGGACAACCGTACGGTTTCGAGCCACACAACCAGTTCCGATAGCAAGAAATCCGAAATGCTTCTTGGAGATTTGTCAACAACATCGAGCAGCTACGTCGATTCGTCAATTATCTCTGTTACAGCATCTCAAGTAAAAATGGGCCATGGGAATTTAGCTACATTATGTAATAGGACTTTGGACTCAATGGTATCTACTCAACAGGTTGCAAATATTTCAGTACCCATTAGTTTCACACCTAAATATACGCGGCCACAATCTGAAAATGGGCACGCAGATAATTCTAGTGCTGCTTTTTCACAGAATAATACTTCATTTTGGGATGCAAAGGAATGGCACGCCAATAGTGAACTCGATGGATCGACATCATCAGGTGCAAAGAAGCGTTGGTTATCAGCACGCCGTAAACAGCGAAAAGAAAAAGGAAACTACGATGCTGTCGATCTTGACCTGGAGAGTCCTCGCAATGGTATTTCTTGTAGTTCACTTGCTGGTGGAATCGATCGCAAGGAGTATGCCCCTCTGTCTGTTGCTCCAGATGGTCCATCTCCCCTTCCAGATACGCCGAGATCAGAAACCGAAGACCAATACAACAACAACAATGACGACGACGACGATGTTTTATACAATAAAGACAATCGAGGTCAGCTGGAGCCGCCTACTCCTGTGCGTGCCAATACTAAACATGTCTCTACGTATGTACAGCTAAATTTCGATACTGGAAGCATAGTTCATACGAAATCTGAGGATAATGGTTTAGAAGATGTATTCCAGCAGAAAGAGGATGACAATAATACAGAGCAAGTTATGGACGCTATTGAAAACTCACGATCCGCAGATGAGGGTGACAGTCACTATCAAGGAGGAACTCCACAAGTGTTGGAGATACCGACTCCGAATGCACAGCCCGTGTCTCGTCCAAAAGTTTTCCAACCCATTGTTATTGCGCCTCCGACGAATCAAGATCATGCACGGATCAAGATGTTCGGATCTGAGTATGCACGCTTTCTTTCATCTACACCCTTTGCTCCAACTATTTCAAAGACAAAGATGCATGGCAGCAAAAGTTCTTACAACCGGGGTAACAAATCACCCTCTTCCTACAAAAAAGGAGGGAAGTCCTTCAACATTGAGGACGCAAACGATCATGTGCAGACTGGTGCAATTACCGATATTGTTGTGACACACGAGGATGATCTCCCTCCAAAAGGTTATTATCGTATATCTCAAACCGGTAGCGGGCGTGATTTCATGGCGTTCCTGCAGCAAGAATCGGGCAAATTGGGAAGAAAAACAAAGAAATTGTATTTGAACATTAAGAAGGAACCAAATTGGGATCGAGCAGCTCAACGACCTTGTGTAACATCACTTGCTTTGATATTCCCAGATAAAAATGAATTCGTCCCACCAGGATTTTCTGTTGTTCGTAGATATGGAGAAAAGCCTACAGAAGGAAGCGACGAGCACAATCCAGCTAATCTCAACTTTGGGCTATCTGATGAACCCGTGTTCTTGTGCTACCGTCGATCCCGAGAAGGTAACCCAATTACTGGTATTGTTCCACTTCAACCTGCTATGGGTGAAGCAGTTCCAGAAGGTTATACAGTACTGGAAAGGACACCTCGTAATTTTGTGGCCAATCTTCATGGCAAAGGAGGAGCTCCTGTCTTCCTTGCCTTTCGCCAACGGTTGGCGACTCTGGAGACCTTGAGACCTCTTCCCTTGGTATTATCCATTCATTATGCAGCTCCTCCAGGAAATTCTAACTCCTCACTCGCGAGTGCTTCAGCCAAAAAGAAGAAACGTCTTCGAGCTTATTACTGTACCGGAGGCACTGTTGTTAGTTCAGAGGTTGGAAGGTTTCATATCATGGATCGCTCCACTCATTCTCTGTTAAGTCCAAGCTCTGTGTCAAATCGACTCTCTCTAATTGAAGCATCCAGAAAACAGCACCAGTCGACAGATGCTGCGGATCTTCCCCGTAAAGGAATTCCATCTGCTAACACCTATGCTTCTAGTATCGCTTCCGATAAGAAAAACATCAAGTTTATGAATGCTCCTAACACAAGAGATATCTTTAAGACAAGAAGTGACGACAGTAGAAGCATACACAGCAGAGACAGATCTTTCAGTACTATGTCAGATCTTTCTTACTCAGAATTTGGTGACATTGCTGCTCAACCGGATGAATCAAGTTTGGCTACCTACTCAACTCGAAGGTCTGTTTTCACCCACGAAGACAGGGCATTGCAGTCATGTTTTGATGCGATGAATTTTATTCCACCTATCGAAGTTGCAGAGATTCCCAATGCAGACAACTCATTAGTAATATTGCAGGCAAGAATTGCGGTTCTCACTCCTACATTAACAGCTTGTTACACATACCATGGGGGATCTGCTCTTGTTGCTGTAGAAGGTCTCACGGCGTTGTTGGAAAATACGGACTTTTTCAAGCCGGATATTGCGGTCTCGGACGAAGGGAAAAGTGACACAAGTTCCAGATTGACTTTATTAGATCTCGCCACACAAGCTGTTTGTGATGTTGCAACATCGAGCTCACGTGAAGCAATCTTCGGTCCATGTGTCGAGTTTGTGGAGAGCGCTGTGCGGCGTTCTCAGGGTCAGTTGAACGTCAGAACCATTGGTTTTGTACTTAGGTTCTATCTGTTTGTTTTTTATTTTGGTGCAAGTGTGCCTACAGGCGGCTCTAGTTGGCCCAATAAGATCAATAGCCAGACAAATCAAGAACAGGAGGGCAATGCATCGGGCTTGCCGTACTTAGCAAGCGACGTGCCTTTACTCTTCGATGAGAACAGCATCTGTAGTTTTCTGCAGGGTGGTGCCCCCCAAGCTGCATCTCTAGCACTGAAAGAACTCACATCGCTAATTCTTAAGCGACTGGGTGAAATGAGCAAACAAAAATGTGTCGAGAACATCGTGCAAGGTTGTATGGCAATGGTCATTTCTGCATCTGTTGAAAATACAGCTCATCAGATAGATATTTCGAATCATGTACAGCTGGTGTTGCATCAAATTCATAGGTCTGGAGGCAGTGAACTCTTTTGGCATGATATGATGACTTCATGTGGAGTTGGATTGTTCGATAATGACCCAGAGTTGGTGCCCGAAGGGAAGCAGATCTATATTCTTTGCTTTGCGTTATTGGCTAGTCTTGTCAAGGCTGCATCTTCTAAAGTCCGAAGAGTATCTCAAGCACATGACTTACTACCTCGTGATGTCGGAAACAAATTGCTGAATCTGGAGCTGATGTTGCATTTCTTGGAAAAGTTCGGGGAAGAAGAGTCTGCGTTGAAGTGCGATGGAAACGTATCTCAAGCTGTTCAATCAATTCAGACTATGGTGTATTCCATTCGGCGATTGGTTGTCCCATGCCTTCTGTGGAACACTGAATCTGGTCTAGAAGAAATCCGTGTTTTCCGAAGAATCATGTGCATTATCACCACACTATGGAAAACTCGATTCTATCGAGAAAATATGAAATTTGAATTAAGCCTCTTGGTTGAGCATTTTGTTGTTCATGTACTGGAAATAGGTCCCCAGTACCTTCCATTTGATCAACAGTTTAACAATAGTGGTGTGCAACCTTCTGAACTTAAATATATCTCAAATGCATTGGTGGCACAACAAATTGCCATACTGTCAGAGCTAAAGCGATGGTTTGGCGATGGACGGAATGATTTGATCGAAATCTTCCTGAACTTTGACTTAGACTATGCTCCCGATAACGAAGGGCCGACAAGGCTCATACCTGGAGCCCAACGCAAAACATGTCAAAACTTGTGTGGTGCTATTTGTAATTTTGCCGACATAGCTGGAGAGACAATATCTGATCAAATAAGAGATAGTCAAGTCACAGGTACGGCTCCGATCTCTCCAAGATCACCACAGTCAACGTCCTCTTCACCAAGAGGCCGATCATCACCAAGATCAGAAACTTTTCTAGACGACGAACGCGCTAAGGCTGCTTTGATTCGCCAAGGTGCAAGGAAATTACAGACATTATCATTTGAAACAATTGGAAGTATTGTCAAGGTAAATATCAATCTTTCTGAAATTTTCTTTATAAATCATATTCTTTCTTCTCAACCTTTGCATTTCTTCACTTTTTCTCGTACTCTTTAGTCAATTGCAGAGAGCGCAGCCACGGGAGCTGGAAAGAACTATACGCGCCTTCTACATTCTTGGACATCTCCAGATATTTCTGACGATAATATTTTTATTTCAGAAAGCAACGACATTGACGATGAAAACTTGTGCAAACCTCCATCGCCCCAAGTATTTTGCAGTCCCTGGCAACCTATGCCCAGTCCCATCTCTGCTTTCAGAAGTCCAAAAACACCAGAGCAAGCAGAGCCGCTGACGCCCACTAGTCAAAATGATCAAATGTTCTCTTACTGGCACAACGCAATTACACCAGAACGCAGAAAAATTGTGTCCGATACATTGAGCCCAATGGTTCTAAGTAACAACAATAGAAGAGATATCAGGTCCATGTCTCCCATGCGGAAGTTACAAAGTAGGGAGGACGATTCTTCAATTTCTCGATATGGGGAATCACCAGAAAGAAGGGGTAGTTCAAGTAGGCGGACAGCAAAGTCCGAACCTCGTATCCGCAGAAAGACGAAAGCGAGCCGTAAGCCTCGTACAAATAATGCTTCAAACAATCAAGAAGACCTTCACGCAAATGCAGAACAGATTCTCAAAGTTGCCTTTGATATTGCAAAGAACAAGGGCTTAAAAAGGTGTCTTGAACACCTGATTGCATGCAAGTTCATGACTCCGTCCCCGCGAGACATCTCTTCGTTTTTACGTATTCATCAAAATCGTTTCGATCCTGTCATGCTTGGTGACTATTTAGGAGAAGGTGGGAAGGACGAGGCAGAAACTGATTATCGGAATTTGATTCGATTCAATTATGTCAGAGCTATTTCCTTTGTGGGGATGAATGTAGAACAGGGTCTACGATACTTCCTTACTAATTGCGGATTTCGATTACCTGGTGAGGCGCAAAAGATCGATAGAATTATGACTACATTTTCACAGTGCTATTGGGAAGACAACGCCGGAGATTTGCATCGGTGTCCGTTTAACGATCAAGACACTGTTTTCCTTCTGTCGTTTGCAATCATCATGCTTAATACTGATTTGCACAAGGCGGGAAATGGAAGTGTGAAGCAGAACCGTTCCATAAGGAAAAAGATGACCAAGCAAGATTTCTTGAAGAATCTCCAGGGGGTAGACAGCTCAGGTGATCTGGGTCAAGATTATTTATCGAATATTTATGATTCAATTGATGCCAAACCTATTGACTTCATCAATGCCGATACCGACGATTCTCGTCAGAAAGAAGATCTATCTATCAACACCGGTTCAGATGGTGTGTACTCGTCTGTCTGCGCTATGCTAAGAAATGTGAAGTCGACAGAAGAGCTTCTCCGGGGGATGTCTGTTCATCATTGGCCGTTTTACTCTGTCGATGACTTTAGTAAAAGTACTCTCTGTAGAAATGATAAGCAGTTTGCCATGGATAATCTTTCTAGAAGGGCCTTTCGGGCGACATGGCATCATTTTCATGGCGTAATAAATTCAACTCTTGACAGAGCTCACTTGGATGCACATGGAATGGAACTTGCCTTGGATGTCTTAAAATATTCCTTGGTGACTTGTATCTGCCTCAACATGCATATGGAGAAGTCTGCATTTGTAATGCAGCTCGCTAGATTCAGGTTGTTTACAGAAAGGCGTGATGGGAACATTGCGGAGCGCAATCTAACTACAGTCAAGTTGGAAGATTGGTACAAACAGTTGGAGATGGATTCTTCTGATCCAATGAACCAATCTGGCTTGTTATCTGCTCTTGATCAGATTCACTTTATAATTGAAGATTTGCGTGCATCTCTTCAGGTAGATGCTGGTTTGATGAAGAAAATGAATCAAGTGACTCGTAGAATTCACAATGGTGGATTTCTCCTGGCTGACCCATACCGTTCCTTTGTAAGGGAGGGTGATCTGGTCAAGAAGTCAAATCGTTCTGGACGAAGCACGACATACCGATTCTTTTTGTTTTCCGATTATCTGGTTTACTCTAGGAAAGCATCACCTACTGACACACTATTTAAAATCCATGAAGAATTGCCTCTTCATCGGATGAAACTTGTAGATTATTTCCCAGCATCTACGAAAAAGGTAAAGAAAAACGCGAAACAAACGTTTGAAATTCATCACCCTATCAAAAGCTTTATGGTTGTTGCATCATCTGTAGAGGAGAAAAAGTCATGGGTTCTAGACATTCGCCAAGCTATTGACAGGGAGAGGGAACGAAGAATTCATCTTGAAAAAGCTAGATTATCAGCATCTATGCATGCTCTTATCAATGAGGGTCGATTTGCGGAAATTGTTCCACCTTCTGTTGATATGGGGGACGAAGAAAATTGAAAGTAAAAAAAAACAACACAGCAACATCTCTTATGATTTTGTATAACAAAATAATGTTTATATATATGCATATTCCGAAGTATCAGTTTCTCTAGGCTACTTATTTTAGACAAGGTTTCATCACGATATGAGGGTACAGAATCTGGTACCAGTTTAACTATACACAATTCTTAATCCCATTGCCTAGGATTGACTCGAACTGTCATTTCTCCATCTCTCATACCATATCCAACAATCGCCTTACATGCCAATCTCCACCGAGGAGTATCCTCTAACATTTGTTGTTCTGCAACACGCTGGGGGTTAAGTAATTCACTACCTCTTACTATAGTCACAACGCATGTTCGACACAAGCCACCAGCACCACAATTTCCACCATTTTTAGTGTCAAATCGTTGTGCCAATGGGTCATTCAACTTTACACCACGAACTAACATACCCTGTCGTAGGTTTTCACCAGCAAATAGTTCAAGTTTAGTATTAGGTTCATTTTGAGATGGTGGGTATTGAAGGTTCACAGTAATGATGGGTTTACGACGTAATCGTTTTAGTTCAAGCACGTAATATTCGTCATGGCTAGAACTGGGTGGTGGTAAGCTACGAATCGCATCCACCGTTGCATCGTAAGATAAACATTCTGTCTTGGCAGTAAATTCTTCTTCCGATTCTGTCACAATTTGACCACCCATATTTTTCTTTTTTCGGATAATGGATACCTTCGATATTGAATCACCTGGAAGAATATCCAATCCTCCATAACCGTCATCGTTGTAATCTGCGGGTCCGCCTGAAACTAAACCAGATATAAGTGTAATACCCAATCCATCTTCCCGTCCACCCGCAAGTTCCACGAGCGCAATACCTAATCCAGGATTTGTTTCAAGTCTAGGATATGTCACAATTACCTTATCGACAAATAATGTTTCTTCTGATTTCACACCCAAGGACAAATTAATTTCTTTCTCGGCTGCCTTTTGTACTAAATTTGCTGTCCATTCCTCTTCAATTTGTTCTAATGATTCTAAATTGTACTTATTTAAATCAACTTCAGGTGGACCTGCACCTTGTAAAATTTGTGTAGCAACATTCTTTGTTGTCCTACCGTACGGACCTTGTTGTGGGGATGGTGTCGATAATGCATGGCAAGAATAAAATGGGCGTCGTTGTTGTTGCTGCTGCACGGGCAAGGTGACGAGAATTGCTACACCATAGCCAAATCTTCGAATGCATGAAAAAGTCATGGACGTAATCTTCATTTTTGGGAATACACGAATCTTACTTTTGTATTGAGGGGACTGTGTGTCTTCAGGGTTGTCTATACTGTTCTTGTTTTCTCTAGAACTCAATATAAGGAGCAATCGTTCTGTTTTTTAGGAGAAAGACAACCTTTTCGTCATGTGCATGTAAAGTTTTTCTCTTGTCGGTTTTGTCTCGATTGTTTCACTATATTTAGGGTTACCTAAATTGAATTTTATTGTTTTAGTTCCTTTTGTAAACACGGAAGAAATAAGTATCTCCTAGTAACATTTCAAAAAAGAACAGTATTTATCTATAAGTGAGGATTATATAATACCTAAATTATTTGCTTTCCCATGTTGCTTTCTCACTTCTTTCTCTCACTCCTTCCCTCCCTGATTGCTTCTCCTGATTGCGATGACGTCAGCAATTTTCTCTCATTCGAGTTGAAGTTGAGCTTTTTTTCAATTTCTTGGGTGCGGGTACAGACAGACAGAAAGACTTAAGTCACTTTACATAGTTATATTAGTTCATACCGTTTGGGAGTGCTTTTTTACCGACCCATTGGTCGTCAACACGATTGAACCAAGAAATTTCATCTTCGCCTCAGTGCCAGCCCGGGCACACGCAACAACAGGCAACTTCAAGAACACACAAGGCCGGAAACAGAGTAACTTTGAAGAAAACGGCAGAAGAACGAAAGGAAGGACAGATTTAAGAATTGCTGTTATCTCTCTCACGCAAGCAGAGAGCTCCTAACAAGAGATATCCTCCCGATTGATTGACGAGATACATTGAGACTTTACACAAGGCCTCCTATTCTTCATATTATATTCCATAAGAAAGTACAATAACAACAAAAATGGGTGGTTCATTTAGCAGCAACAAATCAAGCAAGAAAACACCACCGCCAATTAGTGACATTGATCGTGCTGTATTGGATTTGAAGGTATCACGTGATAAATTAACAAGATTTAAGAAAAAGTTAGAACAGGATGATGCCAAATTATTAGCCAAGGCGAAACAAGCGAAGGATGCGGGGCAAACTACGACCGCCTTGAATTTACTAAAGTTACGTAAGCACAAACAAACTGCAGTTGCAAGTGTCGAAAATCAATTATTAACTGTGCTTCAAATGGTGGACACTATTAGCTCCAAGGAAAACGAAAAGGATGTATTAAAGTCTATGGCTGTGGGTAAGGATGCATTACAAAAGTTACACGAAGAAACAACATTAGAAGATGTCATTGAACTGATGGATACTATTGAAGAACAAAGTGAAATGGAAAAAGAAATTTCAGCTGCCATGGGTGGTGTACCTGCACTTTCTGTAGAAGATGAAGAGTTGGTAGAACTTGAATTAGAAGAACTTGAAAAGGCAATGGCTGGTGAAACAATTCAATTACCACAAGTACCATCTGGTAAACCATTACCCGAAACACCCACTACTGTGCCCGTCAAAACTGCTACTGCAGAGACTGCGAAATCTTCAGGACGTGTGGCAGTTGCATCTTGAGAGAGGGCGCAAAAACAATAGCCACGAACATTAAAAAACGGAAAGACCAGTCTACTACTTTTGTAACTGATTTCTGTTTTTTTATACTGGAAATTCTACTAAAGATTTTTGCGAAATTACTTTACAATAACGCTTTTTAAAGAACTACTGTACATACGTAATTCACACCAATATCTATGCATAAATTGCTTCAGCAAATTCACGTTTCACATAAATTTGAGTACCTGAATGGTCTAATACCTCACATACTTGTTCCTTCCATTTGGAATGTTTATCTTTGTTTGCTAGTTCAGCTAAGGCTTGATATGCGTCACCAGTTAATTTTCTAACTTTCTCTGACATTACCTTTTCCAAAGGAGAATCAAGAGACAATGATTTCTCTACGTCATTTAGTGTTGACAAACCATCACCTTCGATAAAGCCACTTATAAATGTATCAACTACATCTACTTGTGATTTGGTATCATCAACACCCATCACAGATAACATGGATGGCAGAGGTAATCCACAAACAAGCTTACCAGCTATAATGGCCATGCGAAGTAGGCATACACCCATTTTCAATGCTGGTGCTACACGCTTGAACCATTCCCCAGTAACTTGCAATCTCAAGGGTGGCTTTATCACTGTATAGGAATGTTGACACACAAAGTATACTTCAACCCATTTGTTCGTTATAGTGGCTGGCCTCCATGATCGCCAATCATTCTGACGCATTTCTTTGCCGTCTACACCTCCCACTAGTGGTATCACCCATACCAAACGTGGACATGGTGATTTTATACCGGCACTCAACCGTGCAAGTGCCTTGGTATGTCTACCAAGTTGTACATCTATTCTCGATATACTCTCATTGATCTGTTGGAGTAATTTCAACATTTGTGGTTCCCATATAGAAGTATTGTTTGATGGATCAACATTGCCCTTTTGTATTTTGACTAATAATTGATATGTCGACACTGACACCTTCCCATACAAATCACTATTTGTTAAATTCTTGCTTTTGCAACCATCAATAGCACATTGTATAGCATAATTTGGATTATTCTTGATATGTTTCACAACATGTTGTTCTAAACATGTCCTATCGATATAATGTCCACAGGAACAAAACAATCCTCCCTGGGCTACACTTGCACACAAACAGCACGTATAGTCTGCCGTCTTTGTTGGTGACATATTCATGTCGTCAGACTTTAGAGGAGTTTCATTGGAATACTCATTCAATGTAGTAATACCTTCCCATGAATCAGGATCACGACCCTCCAATTGAGCCAACATCTTGGCAAGATCATCAATCAATTGGGACGTTGTTGGTCTTTGTTCTGGCCAACTTTGGATGCACCGAAGAGCTAATTCTGATATCTGATCAATAATATCATCTAAATCATGCTTTAGGATCGGGTCAATATCCAAATCTTTGAGAGATGATGGCATTTTTTCATACTTCTCTGATAAATCACCAAGATCACGATCACCAGATTGTCCTTCCTGTAAGCATCCCGTAAGGAGCTCTAGCATGGTAATTCCAAAAGAATATACGTCACATGCTGGAATATATCGTTTGGTCCCTTTACTGTACCATGGACAGATATACCCAGGTGTACCAAAAACTAACTGTCCAGATGATTTAAGTAATGTTCTTCCCACAGATGGATTGCTTTTAGTAACTACTGGGTCTTCCACAAATTTAGCCAGACCACAATCAATAAGTTTGGCTGTATAATTAGAATCAAGGCATATATTGCTTGCCTTAACGTCACGATGATAAAATTGATATCCTGATGCACCACCCTTGTGTAAGAAATTCAAGGATCGAGCAACTTCATACATAATTTGAATACGTCGATGACCTGATAGAAGAGATCTACCAGCATCAGATCTTAAAAATGAATCAAGTGCACCCCCCTTTAGATATTCGAAGACAAGGTAGTTCTTACCATGTATTTGACTATCTAAGCAGTACCCATGAAGAAGTACAATATTTGGATGGTGACATCGTTTGAGAGTCTACAAATTATTATAGAATATGAAAATTTCAAACAAAGAAGCACCAATTTAGATTGGTCTACATGCGTAGTTCACGCTTCCAGTATGATAAAAGTGCAATAAAATAACTTACCGCAATCTCTCTTCGGAAACTATCTTGAACATGTTCCCTATCAACTTGTTCTCTAAGATCCAATTGTGGACATTTGACTACAAATTCATACTGGTACTCGCTATCGTATGCACGATAAACAGTGCCGTACCCACCAACTCCTAGTTTGCAATCAGAAGAAAAATTGTTAGTACAATGCATCAAATACTCTTCAGGAAAAATCTGTGGTTCCACATCTGGTTTGTGTAGAATTTTACTCAAGCATAGACGACCCTTCATAATGTTCGTAGACATATTGTCATCTGAAGTGGTTGTATTTACTGGTGGTCTTTGGATTTCAATGTCTGGTTCGTGCTTTGTGTTTGGTAGGAAGTTTTCCACTTTTAGAGTATCCTTGAATGGATTGTCTATTTCTGTCTTTCGACTTATTGGTGTTGTTGTAGACGTGGCTATGGTTTCTGGTGTTGCTTGGCTTTCAATGTCTGTTTCAATATTTGTGTAAGGTAAGAAGTGTTCCACTTTTGAAACTTCTTCAAATGGATTGTCCATTTCTGTCTCTTGACTTTTTGGTGTTGATGTCGACACGGATGTAGTAGTACTTTGCAATCCTAAGGGGCTTACTTTACATGGTAGATGCCATGGAATTTCTGTTGGAAGAGATGGCGTCAGTTGTTTTGGAGGAGATTTCGCGGGTTGATAATCATCTTTTGTTAGCTGCCATAATCTTGCAATGAAACTGTCTCCCATACCAATCGCAATGTTACCACTATCTATCGAAAGAGCAACTGACGTTATTCCTCCATTTTCATGTACAGTATCATAAATTTTCTGTTGTGTGGAACGGTTTTGGATAGATTTAATCCATTTCTTTCCACTCTTCGATTTTTTCCCTATTACTCTTGTCGCATTTGAAAATAGAAACTGTGCATAGGTTCGTCCTTCGAATGCACTGGTAGGGAAGGTAGGGAAAATATCTTCACTACTACTATCGCTTTCGAACAGATTCGTACTAGTCGAGATCAAAGTTACACCTTTGTCTGTGCCTTTCCAGGTCCGTATCGCACAAGGGCATCCTATAGCCCAGAGTTTGACAGTTTGATCTTTTGAACCAGTGAAAAGGAAACGATTATCACACGACATTGCTACCGATACGACAGGACTGGTGTGTCCCTTGAAACTTTGTCTTTTGGTTCCATCAGACACCGACCAAAGTTTGGCAGTGCAATCATTAGATGCTGTAGCAAGGAATTGATCATTTGGTGAAAAAGCTACCGAATTGATACTCCCCTTGTGTCCACGGAATCTTCTAATTTCAAGACCGGTATTGAAGTTCCAAAGTCTAACTGAAAAACCACTAGATCCTGTTACAACGAAGCATGTGTCTGTATATGACAGGGCTACCGATACAACTGGATTATCGTGGCCTTTAAATGTTCGAATGTCCCTTCCAGTTTGGGATTCCCAAAGTTTAGCAGTCTTATCATCAGATCCAGTAACAACATAAACAGCATCACTCGAAATTGCTACAGAGCGTATTGGACCTGAATGCCCTGAAAACTTTTGTACAACACTACTTGTTTCTAAACCCCAAAGTTTGGCCGTAGAATCATACGAACCACTCACCATGTACGGTCGATTTAAAGCAAATGCAACGGATGTAACTATAAAATTGTGGTCTGCTAGTGTACAAACCTCACTTCCAGATTGTACATCCCACAGCTTGACAGTGCAATCTTCGGATCCTGTAGCAAGAAGACTTCCATCTGGAGAGAAAGCTACAGACGTAACTGATTGTTTGTGTCCTTCAAGGGACTTGGATAATACTGTTGTTTCTGATATTGATAAAGACGTAGTCATAATCGTGATTTCTGTTTTTCTTTTTTCTTCCTTTTTTCTTTACTCAGCGAAGCCTATTTTATGAGTTCGGTTTCACAGGTTCGGGTTGTCTAAAAAATTTCAATATTGTATGCTTCATGTCTGTAATCTTGGACGTGAAGTGTCTCAGAAGGAATTAGTACACATGAACCGTACCTTGTACGAGTATTTAAAAAAAAAACGCGCATTTCTAGTCGTATGTATGTATGATGTATTAATACGAGTATTTTTTTTAAAAAAAACGCTCATTTCTAGTCGTATGTATTAATATGTATGATGGACGCAAAAAAGATTTCAAAAAAAGCCAGCACAGAGCAACTCAAAATCGCTGCGCACCCACACAAAGCCAAATCCCTAATCAATTACAGAAAGATTACTGTCAATACGTACTACATACAGACCCATCGAGAACCCGAAGAAGATTAAAAAACGGATCTATGCGCCGGACGTCATGGTGATTGATTGATGGGGATAATGACAAGACCCACCAAAAAAGACGACTGCAGCAGGCAGAGAGGACCAGAAGAGTTGTTTTAGTCTTTAAAGCTTCGCTTTTCTTTCCAGACACAAAACGAACGAACGACTCTTACGGAATGATCGATAGACTAGCTATTGCCTCCAAGGTCAAATATAACAGTATTCTGTAAATGCCAAACACATTCTATCACCAATAGTACAGTGCCTGTTGTGACGAAAATTGATCATAGCTAGTAACAATCAGTTCTCTATATTGTCTACTGCAATCGTACTTAGAGACGAAACAATACGGAGGATTTGAACAGTGTTCTTTTTAAGTTTTCTGCGCAGTTCAAAGTTATCATGTCACCTATTAATTCATCATGCATCACTACTCCACCTTGTTTAGAAAACGAAGAGAATGAATCATCGCCACTGTTGAGAATGAAGAATCGTCACCAGAAGGAAAATGACGAAATAGAACAGACAAGAACGTCATCAACAAGCAGCACCCCGAGACTTTTTATATTTTTCTGCATTTCTATGGCATGCCGTGCATTTGAAGCTGGAATTATATCAAGTATGATACCTGAAATCAAACATGAGTTAAATTTTGATTACAAGACAGAAGGCATCGTTGCTGCTAGTCCAGATTATGGTATTGTACCTGGTGGTATAATGGCAATATTTGCATTTCAATGCTTTCCTGCATACAATTGTTTGGTAGTTGTCATGTTTGGTACATCCCTAGCTACGTTTGCATGTGCTGTAAGACCCTCCAAGGATAATCTTATCATGGCACGTGCTGTCGGTGGTTTCTTTTGGGCACACGCAGCTACGTTGTACCCTGTATGGATCGATCAATATGGAGGGTCTACCGAACGACGGACAATGTGGCTGGCAGGGATGAATGTTAGTCTACTTGTAGGTATTCTAACTGGATATATTGTAGGTGGGATATGCCAATCATCATCATCAATTACATGGGTAGAACTTTATTTTGGGGAGGGGTGTCTTATGGCTATCTGTGGTGCCATTCTTCTGACATGTTTCGATAAGAAACTAATTCAAATCAACTGCAAGAAGAGTGAAAGTACTTGTCAGGCATCCGTTAAAAATGAGGAAGAACAAATACTACAGGGACCTTCCATTCTTTCGACACAAACAATATCAGAGGAGCTTCAACCTTCTGTATGGGAGTTACTATCTATGCTACCCAATTGTATGCCTTTTGTCTTGGCTGTCAGTATTTTGGCAATCACAGCTGGATGCACCTGCTTTGCACTTTACTTCGTAACACAAGTATGTCATGCTCGTGGGTTTGGACACCAAGAGGCTATGATTGTAGTTGCATCTGTCTTTACAACAGCTCCAATTTTGGGGATGGTGAGTGGTTCGTGGATTACAGCTAAATTGGGTGGATACAGTCACCATACGTCTACCTTTCGTGTTGCTTTGGTAGCAGCTATAGGGACACTTTTATCAGCAATATCTTTTGTATTCTCAAGATCTATGATTTTAAACAAGAGCAACAGTCATATCCCATTCATCGTTGCATCATGGTTATTCTTCTTCTTTGGTGCTACTCCAGCTTCAACCTTGAATGGTGTTGTTGTTTCAGCGGTACCCATGGGTGCTGCCCATGTTGCTTCGGGGATACAATTTGCTTTTATAAATTCTGCTAAAATATTTATCCCACCTATTGGTGGGATGATTGTGGATCAAATGGGATTAATTACAGGATTTGATATGACAACCATAACATGTTCCATGGCTTTTGTCGTACTTGGTATAGCTGGTGTCATTCATACAAAATCATCATCACCAACATCATCGAACCTTCCACAAGGAGTTCCACCAATGAGAGGTGGTGCTTCAGTATGTGTAGATGGTTATAATCAAATACCATGATGGACTACACAATTGAATAATGATGTATTGCAAACAAACATTTGAATTTATGGAGAAGGTTAAAATCGATAATACGCTTGGCTCTTGTGTTTATCTTCAAATGATGTTTTTGTTTTTAGGCGCTATATTGAAATTTGTCTATAAACTTGAAAGCTAGATATCCATGACCACCATGTTGTAATCCTCCCTGTATTAGTAGTTAGGTGTACCGGTTGGAGATCTCAAATGACACAAAAGAGGCACTGCAGTGGACGTGGGGGTGATTCCAACCATGGTGTCCCTTCTCATTGCAATGGACTTTTTGAGAGAGAAAAATATGAGGCTCCATTACGGTGTGTCTGTCATTCAAAGATGTTGTTATAATATTGCACAGTATTTCAGTACACTCAAATACGAAGAAATTGAAAAATCATCATGATCCAGTTTCAAAGTTTTTTGATCGTCTACATGTACAAATATGATGGAGGGCGGAGCAACAATATTGGGGAAACAATGTTGTTTTTGTTGTTGTTATTGTTGTTCTTCTTCTTCTTCTTCTTGCTGCTGCTGTGGATGGATATCCTTTTCGATTTCTTTCCACCTAGCAAAAATAGATCGAGCAATTTCATCTTTTTTCGTTCCTGTTTTTTTGTTACTTTTTCAAATGTGAAAAGAATCTTTCGTATATTATTTTCGTCTCTTGAGGTCCGAGGAGGCTTTCGAATCCGTAGCCAGCATCCAACAAATAATCATGGTAAGATTAAGATTCATTGTGAAATCTGATTTCGGCTGTTCTTTTTCATTCGTAACGATCCTTTTGGACCTCGTTTATTATTAGTCCGGTTCTTCATTGTCATGGTCCATTGCATTGTCATTTTTAGTTTGCTTACTTGTACTTTGACCATGACTGTGATACAGAAAAATAGAAAAAAAATTCTGTATGCACCAAAAAGAAAATTGAACCAAAAAGTGTCACTCATGTTTTTTTAGGCTCTTTAGGATTAGAGATACAAGCAGTCAGTTGCTGTCGTAGCGCATGAAAGTGCGCACACTAGAGAATTTCGCAGAACAAGATGCGCTCGGGCGACATGTGGGATGTCGATCACTTTTATATTATTTTGGCGATCATGTTGTGTCTCTGGGGTGTATTTTTGACACCGTGATCTTGATCTAGCGTTCTCATTTTGTCCTCCAATATAATTTTCGCGGCGCCCCTATCTAAAACCACTTTTCAGTCGTTACAGAGAACTGTCGTGTGGTCCTTCCTCTCTAGTCCTAACTAGATCTCCAAGCTCAAAAGACAACAACTACTCATAGTAGATCATTGCGCCTCCATTGCCATCTTGGTAGAGAGATAATCACCCAAACATACACAAAGTGCTACTTGCAACGTTTTTTTGCAGCAAAATAGAGGAACCCAAGTAAACGTTAAGATTTCATTCACGGCAAAAGAGACCTCTATTCCAAACCAAAAATTCGCGAACCATCTTATAAAATAAGTATCTATAGGTTAGTATACCAAACCGCTGTTAATTATTTTTCAAGAGGTGGACTCACAACTCAAAGGAAATAATAATCATAATAACCAAAAAGGGAAACATAAACTGCAGAACTCAAAAAGAAAAAGATATCGTACTTTGTTACAACAAGACAAGAACACAAAACAACATAATGGACGACGAGCAGGAATTAGAACGTATTCAACAGGCAAAGAATGAATTTGCTGCATCTCAATCACCACCCATAGACCCGTGTACGAATGTTCATTGTAAATATACAGGATGCGTATGCGGGACTCATTGTGGATGTGGTGTGGAAGCGAAAAAAACGGCATGGGTACGAGATATTAAAGGAGATGATGTATTAGGACAATGTGAGCCTTGTAAAGATTTTAAAGCAAGCAAGAAAAAGGCAAAACTCGAGAAAGAAGGTGCCATGGATGAATCTGCCTAATTTTTGTTTTGGTGTTCTTATATGTTTTTGGGGGGGAGTGAGATAAGGAAACGAAAAAGAGTCATTTTGATGTAGTCATATATATTATGGTCTTAGTTTGAGTTTTAGAATTATTGGTTAAAAAATATTTTTTTCTTCCATGTTTGATGTCGAAAGTATTGTTATTTGAAAGGAGAGCGATAGCATCGTTGAAAAATGGAGAAGGGTGTATATTTTGTCTTCTCTTCATGGAGTGGTGCTACTGTAATTAATGAAAATAGACTGTAACATGGAATCGAAGTCAAAGGTCATCATTTATTTTACATTCCCTTCTTTCCCCCCCCTGTCCCATTATATAATGAAAAAGGCAGTATAGTGTGAAGAATCTAAACTTGCACATGCTGTCCTCTCCGAATACTCAAGAATTGACAAAAATTGCTGCACCTGTAGTCTACAAAGAAACACACTTTCTTGATATTTCAAGCTGCTTTTTAAAGTTATATTGTTTATTCTTGCTCTTCCGCCTCTAGCTCTCGAAAGGCTTCGCTATCCCACTCTCGACCTGAAGTCAAATGTTCTACAGCCCAATCTAACTTTTTCGAGGCTGCACGACAAGTATTGCAAAAATGCATTAATGAATCAAGTTAAAGAAACATAAAAAAAAATTTGTCAGCCTCATGGGATATTCGAATTACAATTGTAGCATGGGGTGGCAAAGCAAACCAAGCAACAGATACACATAAAACATTCCAAACTCACGCAATCGAGATATCGATAAGGGACTACCAAATCGTTTTCCTTCACGGAATAAAACAAAGGTAGGGACAGCATCTACATCTAATGCTTTACCAATTTCTTTACCCTTCATACCAGCTGTATTAGCCTTGGCAAAGAACAAGTCCTTGTGGTCTCCCGCCTTTTCCGTTTCCCGTGCCATGCGTGAATAGGGACTTTGTAAGTACTTACATGTACGACACCATGATGCCGACATGAATAATACACAATGTTTGTCAGATGTTAATACATGATGATTTAAATCAGATACACTATTCACATCCAATACATATGGATTTTGCGGTTGACTCTTCGTTTCGTCATTCCCTTGTCGTCGAATGACAGGATTAGACGTTGGTGGTGGATCATTAATCATTTCAGCATCTAAATCAATGTCATCAATGACGGGTAATCCATATCGTACATTGGCACCATTGGAATCTCTTGGCCATGATACGGATTCCCAAAAATCTGGTAATTCCCAACCACGAACTACAACACCATTATTGTTCTTATTAGAAAATAAAACATTCTTCTCCAATAAGGTTTGTACTGTTGAACCAAAGTCCTTGGGTGGGACAATTGATTGATAGTCAGATGAAGTTACTCGACGACCAGATGATAGTTTTGATACAATATCTTTTTCACGATTTTTGACTTTGCCTGGTCCAAATATAACACCTTCATCACCAACAAGCTTTTGTGCCATTGGTTGTGTACATAGATACCTACATTATTATAGTCGAGGTATCGCAAACAGTGAGATCATCCTACAAATCAACAAATTATGATTCTAATTTTTGTAACTCTTACCGATGACATTGATGTCGTTGTTTCAACAAGGACAGAGCACCATTTCCTCCACCAATATGAAGCATAAAGTCATCATCATCATCGTCGACATCCATGGGTCTATTCTTTTCACTCAATCTTGCTTCATCCGTCATTGTATCTACAAGAGTATCAAATTCACCAATAACTTCTGCAAAACCAAGTTCTAATTCACCTGTTGCAGGTGTCATGACTTGAATTGAATTATCATTACACTTTGTTCCACATGTTGTAACTAAATACACAGATGAACCAAGTGCGGATAAGCCTCTGTTTTATACCAAATTTGAAATGAGAGGAACAATCCGTCATTATTGGAAGTACAAACACCATTCACAATAAATATGTAGCGTACCATGAGGAAAATGAGAACTAATCAATCAGCGCAGCAACAACGAAATAACCAAACATGAAACTTACTCTGCATAAAATTTAGCATAATCATTACCACCCATAATCACAACTTTACCAGATATGAATGTTTGTCCACTACCACCAACTTTTTCAATTTTGGGTATAGCATGATGAATACCTGCCAGAGATGCCACTAATGTTGAAATAGCATCATCATCATTTACATTCGATGGAATTGTTGCTACACTATCTTTGTAAATAAACATACCATTACCTAAATCGACAAGATTGTCCTTGTTGTTGTCGTCGGCGGTAGCTTGAATGCCAACGACACGATCACCATTTGCACTTGTAGTACCAGCCAAGACTGTCATATATCCAAGTTTGGATAAAGATTTTTTGGTAGATTTTTCTTCATCTTCTTGTTGATTCTGAAAATATTGAAGCCATGCCCATTCAGGTCCATCTACTACAGCTACGCGTTGTGTTGAAACAGCCTCCAATGCACGACCGTTTCTGTTTTGGGGTGACTTATTATTTCCAAAAAAAGTTGTTGCTCTAGATGAAGAGGTTGGGGTGACAAAACTTGCACATGTCGAACAAGATGCCAAGGCACTTAACGTTAGAATCAATTTCCGTATCATCATCTTGAGTAGTTGTTATTGAGATGAATATGATGTTGTGTTTCACTTTCTCGTTGTTTGTGTTCTTTCTTCCTGCAGATAAAAATCTGGACACAACAAGAGAGATACTCTTTATGTAAGATACGCTGTGAAAGTAGAGAGAGTCTGCGTATTTTCTGTCCAACAAAAATCATGGTGTGCGGTTGACACCTGTCCGAAGTCCGAGCGAACGTCAACTTCAATCAACTTCATTGGAGTTTATTGTGAACTTCAACTGCTATTTACCTGTATTTATATGTTGGCCAAATGGTACTTATGTCTTTTGACTTTATCGTTCTTCAGACGCACAATGTTGGAAAGATACGTTCGGCATGCTCGCCAAGGAGACCCGGACATTCGAAGAAAATGATGACGTCTTGCTTTCTTCCCAACCTGAACTTCCGGAAAGTGGCACCAAAACTACGGGAGTTTTTTTTATGATTTTTCGTAGAATAACTTTAGATTCATTCGATTCTAAGAAGTTACCGTTTGAAACCCTTTATTTCAGGGGGTCAAAATAGAGGTGTAAAATATGACTCTAATTTGAGGGGTATTGGAGATCGTCCGTCCAACAGACAGAACACGCCGACCTTGCTCTTTCTCTCTCTTTCCAATCTCAAGGATCGCGAGAGGAAGAAACTTCAACGATGTGATGTAGACGATGTACTGTGACCTACTTTGAACGTAAATCTTTGCACGTAAAACGCCAACGTTGACCTTGCTTTGTATCGGGTGTGTGTGTCGTCACGTCGTCTCCTTTGTTTGGAGCTTTCCCCCCTTCCTTCTTTGTTTAATTTTACCAAATTACCTTTATCAAGATGAAGACTGTTGCTGCCGTTCTTGCTCTTGCCGCTTCGGCAACTGCCTTTGCTCCTGCCACCACTGGACGCTCTTCTGTTGCTGTCCAAGAAACTAAGGCTGATCTTGAAGCTTTGGGAAAGAAGCTCAACCCTGTTGTTGGTTTCTATGATCCTCTTGATTTGGCTGGGTGAGTAAAACAGAAGGGAAGAATGGTTCTACCACCAATTTACTGATCAATGGGAATATATCTGGGGTTAGAAGAACTGGAAATCTATCTATAAAAGATTGCTTCTGTTTGTTGGGAAAATGAGTGAATCAATTATTCATTTCACTCACACTTTTGTTATACTGTACTTGCTTTTCCATCTTTTTGTTTTGATTTTGTATTTGCAGTCAAAACTTCTGGAACTCCCCTGAAGAATCCACCATTGGTTTCTTGAGAGAGTCCGAAATCAAGCATGGACGTATTGCTATGTTTGCCTTCGTTGGATACATTGTCCACGCTAACGGTATTACCTGGCCTTGGCCCATGCAACTTGATGGAACTCCTTTCCCCCAAGTTGACTCCGCTCCTGAAGCATGGGATGCCATTCCTGATGTTGCCAAGCTTCAAATCTTTGCCTTTGTTGGATTCCTTGAATACGTAAGTACCTGCAAACAAAGATCGGGAGAGGTTGGATATTTTTTGGTCTTATCATGGTGAAACTTACATATTTGATAACGTTCCATTTAAACTCTTTCTTCATCTTGTTTTCAAAAGTGGCGTGAGGCTAACGCCGAGAAGCATTACATGGTTGGTGGAAAGCCCGGTGAATTCCCTGCTTTCAATGCCAAGTACATCCCTGGATCTGCCCTTAACCTTTACGATCCTTTTGGCTTCTCCTCCAATAAGACCGAAGAACAAAAGGCTGCTGGACTTATCAAGGAGATCAATAACGGACGTCTTGCTCAACTTGGTATCTTTGGTTTCCTCTGTGAAGCAAAGGTAAGAACTCTCGTTACGACACGAAATATATTATATCTTTCATCATTTGGATATCATGTTACTAACTTTTATGTTATTTCTCGCTACTAATTATAGATTGAAGGATCCGTTCCTGCCCTCAAGGGAGTCATCCCCCACTACGATGGAGAATTCATGGCTCCTCTTGCCAAGAGCATCCTTCCAGCAGTCCCTTCTCTCTAAATACCATAGTGTATCCCTTTTGCATTTATCTTAATTTCTTTTAACAAATAGATCAAAGAAATTTACATAGAGAACCATGTGACTGAAAAGTGTCACCTTTTTCGTATGAAGCATTTTTGGCCGCATCCATAGCTATATAAAGTCTTTAACAAATAAATAGAAAAAGTATAGCTAGTAAAATATTGCTTTCTAAAGTTTTTAAGATTAAAGGTTGAATTATCTTGCATGAAGGGTAGAATTGTGTCACCTTGCAGACCATACTGCAATGTGTGTATTCTGTTGCTTAGTGTGATGGATCTAGCAAGTCTAACTCTGTATTCCCCCCCTCCTCTCAACCTTTTAATTTATTTGTAAATAGCTCCACGAAACAAGGCACTTGGTAGGTAAGATGCTGATCTTGAATCTTGTGCACTTTCCAAGGAATTGTAACACATTAAAGCAGTCCTTGCCAAATTATCATTGTAGGCTGCTACTGCTCCTCCAGATAATCGTGCTTTAGGTTGTGTCACAACTAAATCTAACCATTCTTTCAACATGATTTTCATTTCTTCATCGGACCGTCCAATACAACCCATGAGTCGATCCGAACAGGCATCACGTAATTGCACAGTCCCCAAGGCAGATATATCCACTTGTTCCTTGACTAAAAATTCATCACATTCTTTCACTTTTTGTAAATGTGCCAAGAGTTTTTTACGTCCAAAGAAGTTAGGTAATATAGCATCTGTAGGGTTTGACTTTCCACCATCAATAATAGTTCCTAGTCCCTTGACAATGGATTTAGGGACAAAGCATAAATTCATTTCTTGCGTAGTAAAGGCGTTGGCGTTGTCACCATTGGAAGAAGAGGAACGAAATAATAAATTATCCATGAATCGTAAAATACTGGTTGGACCATGTGTCGATTGGACTTGAGTTGTTTCTTCCACACCTTTTTTATTTGTAGTGGTGATGGATTTGGTAATGGTGGCGGTCGGGGGTGACATGAGTAATTGATAGGTCGATAATCCAATTTGATGTGTACGTTCCATGGCTCGTTGTTGTGCCTTGCGTCCAAAGAAATTTAATTTGGCCATGGCAGGCACTTGACGAGCATCACGCTCAATGTTTAGTAATGTTTGAATGACAGCATGTGATCGTGTACGTGATAAACTTTCCCATTTGGTTTCAGCACCTACCTTGGGAGGTGGTAAAAAGGGTGATGGTAACATTTCAGGGAAAAACATGATTGCATAGGGTAAAAATCGTGGTGCACCCCAACTCATAAACATGAGTTGTGTAAGTTTGGCACGGTCAGTTTTACCCTTTTGTAAGAATTGGTATTCTTCAAAGGTAATGCCACCATTTTCAGTTTTCAAACGTTCATTCATTTCCTTGGATGTTAATAAGCCTTCATTGGTCCATTGGTCCTTTAGGGATTGTTTGTATAATTTTTGTTTCGAACGAATGGCATTGCATTGTCCATGATTAGACCACATTAATTTACATCCATCAATGGATCGGACAATTGAATCCTTGACGTAACCAACCATTTGTGATACACCATTGCCACCGCTGGCTTCTTGTGTGGATGTACCTTGTACAACTGCAGAAGGAACACTAGTGACAGTGGTACTACTGACAGGTGTAACAAGCATATTCATATAATTGTTGCTGTTCATATTGTTCCTCCTACCATGTCCCATCACACCAATACTTGAGGATGAAAGTAATAGCACATACCATAATGACACAAGCATCGATTTTTTATTGACGTGTCCACCAAACATTTTAAAAGATTTTAAGGAATCTGAACTTAAAAGCGATGTACTGATAACGTGAATGTCAAAGCAATCTATTGGAAATACTCTGATTCTTCGACCTAAACACACACACACACACACAAGATAGATACTCGGTATACTGTAATGGTGCTGATGGATGTCGTTACTGAAGTGCTTCAAACAGACAAGATAGCACGACGATATCACAAGAAATCAATAATGTGGAGGAGATATGTGAAGAATTTGATAGGTGTGATTGGTTCACAAACATCAAAAAGATCTGTCTGGCTTCAACGTGGATGTAGAACGGTGAATAACAAGGTGAGATTCAAAAAATCATTGGCACTTTCATGCGTGATTGCGCAAGAGATTCTATGTGTGTGCTTCGCGATATCCTCAAACGTGTAGACGAACAGACTATATCTTGCCTCCATTGACCAAATCTCAAGGAAAATCGATTGACAAAACCATAGTCCTAATGTGTGCAAACGAGATGCGTAGTCTTACCCATGCAAAATAATTATCAACAAGATGGTGTTGTTATCTTGAAAAGAGGAGGAAATGCTGGTGGTCCACTTTTTGACCAGTATATATATTTTACAATATTGTGGATGAATGTGATTAGACAGATAATTACTAGTATTCAGCAATGCCTCAAGATTCCAGTAGGTCGCAAGATACTGACCAAAGCAACACACAAATAATTAGCGCAGTCCAGTTCACACTTTATGAGCTCATCAGATGTGTGACTACAAATTTCCTATCGAATGTAGCTCAATGACTCCAAACGTGAATCAAATAGAAATACTTCTAGAAAGACCACTAGTTTTGATGACTAGTAGACGATGCTTTAGGTAGTACTGATCAAAGCTACACCAAGAGAGTATAGTAGTTTCGTCCAGTTCACAGTTTGTGAATAGATAAGATTTGAAATCTACATTGACAATTTGGTTGATGCTCAATGTTCTTTTTAAAATATGAATATGTTTGACACGGTATGTTTTGGTCTGGCTGTTTTGGTCAAATACAATTTGTTTGTATTATTACAAAAATATCGTTGACCTGGTTTTAGGTCTTTCCAAGTTGTTTTTGCCACTACGAGTCACCCTTCCAATCAAACGCTATGAACCTATCGCTCTCCTCTTCGTTCTTTCCTCCCAGCATAAATCGGAAATCACGACATGCACCATCCTCTGAAAAACACGGGATTTTCGCGCAATGAAATGTGTGGGGATATAAGCAAGCCATCATTATAATATTTTTATGGCCATCACTCAATTTTTTGTTTTTTCAATTATTGTGTTCCACAACAATCACATCGTAAAGCTATCATAAATATATTTGATCGATACTAACAAAAATGACACAACAATAATCCCCCTCTCTAGAGTCTAGTGTAATACGGTCTATTATTACTCTTACCTCCAAAACTAAACACATAATATTAGTAGTGGCAATCATACATGATCGTCATTGTGCTTTCATTCTTCACCAGAGTAAGGATGATAACGTTACGTCATTTTTGTGTTCTTCTGCTACAACTACAACTATTGTTACTACTAGTACTTGTACATCAACCCAACGGAGTTTGGTCGTGGACGATTCAACCCAAACGATTGTGGAATCAATTACGACGTCAAGTTCTTCATCCAACTATATTAAAATTTGATTCGAACATCCTAAAGAATGATACCCAAACTGTGGATGAATACTTTATGGGTCTAGCGTTACAACAAGCCAAGAAAGCTGAACGAAAAGGTGAAGTACCTATTGGTGCTATTGTGGTTATGAAAAAATCGTCGACAGAAATAGTAAATGATACTTCTCCAATACCTACCACATTTTATGAAGTATTATCCAAGGGTTATAATCGTGTGGAACAATATCATGATGCATCTGCTCATGCGGAAATGATGGCATTGCAACAAGCTGGATCGTATATTGGTAATTGGCGTTTAGGTAGTAGTGGTAGTAGTAATAATGGAAGTGTTGACAACAATAAGCATGAAAATTATGCTAAACAAGAAACGATATTGTATTCCACGTTAGAACCATGTCCCATGTGTTTGGCAGCATGTCAAGCCTTTCGGATTAATACCATTGTGTATGGTGCAGCGGACTTGAGATTAGGTGCGGTACAAACCCATATGAATTTGCTGGATGTGGCACCACATCCATTTCATAACATTACCAATATTACCAGTGGTGTTTTACAAGAGGAAAGTAGTGACTTGTTACGTACTTTTTTTCGTCAACGACGACAAGAATCGAAACGACAAACACAAGCTCAAAAAGCCAGGAAACAACAAGTTATATTGGAAAATAAACAGAAAAAGCAACAACGTCGAACTCAAGACAATATCAATAATAACAAGAAGAAGAATAGTAAGACAGAGAAAAAGACAAACAAAAACCAGCAAAAATCTAAAAAGAACAATGATTTTCGTAAGCAGCCAAGTACCACGAAGAAGAGTACGGAAGATGAAACAACAAAAAGGAAAAGAATACGAAGAAAAATGAAACGAATTGTATGTTTCTGGAGACGAAATGATACTAACTAAAAAGCTAACGATATTATGTACATCGGCAGTATATTTATTTCTCAAGCCCTCTGGTAAGATGTGTTCTGCTGCTTTCCCTTGAACTTTCTTCCACACACACCCCTTTGCAATGAAACATAGAACCTACTAGTTCTTTATTTCTTTCGTTTTTTCGTTGGTCGATCACTTGATGCCCTATTGGTAGTAGTAGATGATGCAGCTCCACTAGTAGTAGTAGTAGTAGCAGCAGAAGCATTTCCACCTGCTGCCAATGAAGGATGTCGTGTTCCTACCTTTTCACGTACATATCGATCCAATTCATTCAATGTTCGATTATCTAATACATCAACATTGATTTCAATATGTTCACTACCTAAATTTATAAGAGCTGATGGACATTTTTGTTCAATTTTCGTCATGACATGTCCTAATTCCATACCACTTAGTAGGAATATATTGGAGGCTAAATTCATTTTCTGATCCAGGGTAATGGTAGTATTAGTTGTAGTAGGGGAGGATGCTGTTCCAGTAGTACCCGAAGATGATTTGGCAGTATCTTGATCTTTACCCTTGGAGGAAGAAGACGATTTACCACCACCACTACCGCCAGGAGTACCCTCAGGTGTACTTGGTGTATCCTTTTTACCATCACTTTTTTCAGATGCTAAATCTTCACCCGTGTCGACTAAATTTTAAAAGCGAGTTGTGAGAATTTGTTTTAAAAGTATATGGTATACCAAAAAGAATAACAGAGTTAAGATCTTAACTACAACCACACGAACATGTACACAATGAAAAATAAAAAAAAACTCCGTCCATTCATATTATTTTGTATACACTTACCTTCATTACTAATTTTTTTATATCGATCTTCAAATCTTCGACTAAAACTTTTGGCCAAGAGCCAAAAATCACTTCCTTCCATATTGTAAGTCATACAATTATTCCATACCAGTCGAATGTCTTGTGCACATTCATGTGCTGTCTTGTAAATGCCACGTTCTAATTTACGTTTCACGGTACCCAAATCCATCATTTTTTTAATTATTTTAGGATAATCGTATAATTCTAATCCTCTCCAATCCACAGGTTCACGGAATGGTCCACAATCACTTCGTGACAGTAAGGAATTTACAAATTTTGTCATTCGACGCAAGGCTTCATCTTGTGACATGATTTCTATACTGGTCTGTCAGAAGAGCTAGTTAGTTCGTTCTATCAATAAACTAAGAAGAGCTATTTGCACAGGCGGATAAGAAGCAGCAATGGATGCTTTTATTTCAACTTGTCTTGGGTCTTGTGGTTGTGTCTATCCAGAATAGTGTTGTTCACACGCAGGGCTCTCTCGGCTTTTTTTTGCGCCAAAAAGAATCACGTCCAGATGCGATGCTTTCAGTACAGAGTTTTGAGATATAAGGTTAGAGTTAAACATTGATAAACCCTCGTCTGCTTTTTTACTGTTCAGATGCATTACGGGTTTATGAACTACTTATCAAAAAGCTGAAAACACTGTAGCACACAAACATGTCTCAACAGTCGTTTTTAGAATGATACACAAGCAGATGATCTTCAGTACACATGTAAAGTGTTCTATAATAGTAATTGTGAAATGTGGCTATGTACGTAGGACTACTATTGAATGCAAAAGGATATTTTGCTCCAAGTGTTCTAGTACATCAAGTATTGTGGTGAGTGATTTTTCTTGATTTTCTGTTTTTGTTTATTTTGTTTTTCTTTCATTTTTTTTAAATACACGTATATTACTTAATTTCTTGTGGATTCATCATCTACACTTTTTCTCCAACCATACCATCTGCCAAAGACCAAACCAATCATTCATCAATGAGGATGGAGTGCTACTAGACCACAAACACGTATCCATATCCTTGACTCTTTTCTCCAGATTTTTTCCCACCCCCCACCCTTTAAAAACTTTATCTAAGCCGCGTGTCTCGTAGTTAAATTGGCATTTTTCTTCATTTTTCCTTCATTACGGACTAAATTGACGTGTTGACCAATACGGTACAAGATATTGATGCACTGTTGGACAGGGAACGATCCAGCACCCAAGGCAATAGAGATACCCCAATATTTACCACTTAATCCATCTTCGGCAACATGGAATGCAATAGAGCCAAATTGAACAATCAATACTTGTAATACAGATGTTGATACTAAAATACTCAAAAAGATAGGATTCTTTTCAATACCCGCAAAAACATTAACTAAATAAAGACACAAAATAAAAAGTACGAGATGAGAAACTTTTTTGATACTACAAACATACGGAGACAAACCCGGAAGGCCACGAGAGACATGTATATACTTACATTCACCCTTGAGATTACGGCAATTCACTTCATTGAAAAGTTGCATCCAAACAAAGGAATTAAAGATCAAGGTGTAGTGCACAGAGTTCTCGTCAAGTTCATCTTCCACGATATGTCCGGCAGTAAAATCAAAGATATCAGGACCTTTGAACAACAAGGTCATGACTACAACAATTTGATAGGTAGCCTGTCCCAACATATTGGCCCACATGCGTTTGGTAATCATATGTTGTGTACGATTGACAGGTGGTTTTTTCAACAAGGCATCGACGGGAGGTTCCGATGCCAATGCTAAACTTGCCAAGGCGTCCATTAACAAGTTGACCCAAAGTAACTGAATGGCAGCCAACGGACTTTTTTGGTAGGCAAAGGCACCTGTCAATGCTGTAACGACAGCAGCAATGTTCACTGTCAATTGGAATTGTAAGAATTTTTGAATGGAACAGTACACATTACGACCCCATTTGGCAGCCGTCACGATGGAGGCAAAGTTATCATCCAATAGAATAATATCAGCAGCATCCTTGGCAATTTGTGTACCAGTGATACCCATGGCAAATCCAATATCGGCACGTTTCAATGCGGGTGCATCATTGGTACCATCACCCGTCATGGCCACAACTTGACGATCGGGAAAGATAGAAATATTATCTTCTGTCTTGAGTTGTCGACAAATCTCTGTTTCGGTAAACAATGTGGATTGGTTCAATCCATGTGCCAAGGTTAGTTTATCATCTGGTGATGATCGGGCCAAAACACGCAAGTGAGGCCAAATCTTATCAAAGACAGCTTGATCAAACTCCTTATTACCGTCGCTATCCGTCTTGTACACTTTAGCACGGAAGGCTTTGCCCTCCATCATTACATTCTCTTTCAAATTCGATGCCACCATTTCTTTTGGTGTGCCATCATCGTTGGTAACAAAGTGGAAGTCACGCAAGATACCTGCTTGATGGGCAATACTGACAGCGGTATTGGGTGAATCACCCGTTACCAAACGTACATCAATACCAGCTTCATAACACTGTTCAATCGCACGAGGGACGTCCTTACGGAGTGGATCTTCAATACCCACAACACCCACAAAGACCAAGTCAGTTTCAGCTTGAAAGGCATCTGTACCATCTGTATTTTTGATAGAAGGTGAAAGTGCTTCAAAATCAAAACCCTCTGGTAAATCACGGTATGCCAATCCCAAGGTGCGCATACCACGTCGGGCATAACTTTCGGCAATGCCCACTAATGTGTCTGATGATGTGTCATCCATATCTACAGCTGATGCATTCGAATCAATCATTTGATGACACCGTCCCAAGACAACTTCTGCAGCACCTTTGGTATACACACGGTATCCACCATTATGAGGGACAGCCCAGGACATCATTTTACGTGCGGATGAAAATTGGTATTGTTTGCCTTCACCTAAATGCTTGGCCAAATCACCCTGATTGGATCGTCCACGTGTCGTATTACGAATCTCATTGTAATCTCTGCCTAATTCATGAATCAAGGTTAACAATGCGACCTCCGTAGGATTACCAGATGCACCACTAATTTCTTTCAATTTACTGTCATCCTTGAATGTTAAAACTGTTTCATCCATGGTATCAATCGCAAGAAGGGCTGTTAAAATCTCAAGACATTCAGGAGATGCACCACCATCCATTGTTTTGATAAAGTCAGCCAAATGGACAGATGGATCTGTACACAAGTAATTCTTCATGGCCATATAAAGTGCACGAGCTGTCATTTTGTTGGCAGTCAAGGTACCTGCATAGCATTATGGTTAGTTACATGGAGAAGTAGGTAAAGACACACACAGAGCGAGAGAAAGATAGCATTTCCATATTAGAAAAGGGTAAGCTTTTGTGTGAAAGGATGTGTATGCGTGTCATATTGATAACCAATCAAACCAAATAAACAAAAAAAAAACAAATAACGAAAGAATCGTACCTGTTTTATCTGTACAAATAGTTGTCGCACAACCCATGGTTTCACAGGCATCTAAATGTTTGACCAAGTTTTGTTCTTTCATCATTTTATTGGAAGAGAATGCCAAGGCCAGGGTGACAGCCAAGGGCAATCCTTCTGGTACAGCAACAGCCAACACGGTAATGGCTACAATCAAGTAGTCAATTAAATTGTCTACATCTTCACCCTCAATGGCTAATCCAATAATACAAGAGGCTGCAAATGCAATGACTGCACAAAATGTACCAACCAAACCAATTTGTTTGGCAATCATATCCAATTTGACAAATAAGGGTGATTCTTCTTCAGAATCACCCAACGTATCATCTTGATGGTCCGAGGAGTCATACACACGTGCTTGAATTTTACCTGCGACAGAATTAATACCTACAGCAATGACTACCATTTTACCAGACCCTTGCACTGCGGTGGTGCCACTCAAAATGACATCACCAGGCTTTTTGGAAATGAGTTTGGATTCACCCGTGAGGGTGGATTCATCCATTTTTAAGTCAGCAGTGGGTCCCAACAAGAGACAATCGGCAGGGATACTTGCCAAGGAGTGTGAATTGACCGAAAGGATATCCCCCACGACAATGTCATCATCAACGACGGATACCTGTTGTCCATCACGAATGACAGACTTGGTATTGGTTTCATGGAGGGATCGCGTCAAACGGATAAATGCAAATTGTTTCGCATAATCGATAGAGGCTGTGATTAATACCACAATACAAACGGAACATAAAATGGCAGCACCTTCTAACCAACATGCACCACAGGATTCACCGTCTTCTAACCCTACAGTTGTTTCCACCACAATAGATATGATGCCTAAAATGATCAACCAAACCAAGACAAAGTCTTGTACGGCCTCCCAACACAATGACAAGAAGGAATCTAACTCCTTGTCAGCAATAGCATTGGAACCAAAGACATCTTGACGGATAGCTATTTCAGAGGGTGAAATGCCATTTTCAGGGGATGACTTTAATAGTAATGTTGCCAAGGCATTGGCAGCTACTTCAGCATTCTGCGAGGCTTCGACTGCCTGCTCGGAATGTTCATCGTGTGTTTCAGTTTCCAAACTTTGAAGATTCGTGGCCAATTGGACAATCCCACGACGTACCGAGGCTGATTCTGTAGGTGTTTCAACTAAATCTACAACATTGTCGGACGCAGATTCCGTCGCAGCAGCACCATTATCCTCCTTTAAGGAATCTAATAAAACTTTTGCCAATGCTGTACGTGTCCTTTCTTCACCAAGTTCACTAAGTTGTGTCTTTGTCACTGTAAATGCAGCTGCTGACGTGACACCCTCTGCAATGCCTGTCATTTCACGATCTGTCACTGCTTTTTCCAAGACAGCCGCTAACGAGGTCCGTTCACTAGTTGCAGCAGCATCTGCAGCAGCACCATTGGTGCCGTTGGCAGTCGCCGATGACATGCTAAATGGTATTATTTATGATCGTCTAACGTACGAAACTACTGTATTGGCTTGTACGCAATCAGACAGATATTCGCTTTTAAAATCTAAACCAAATAAGAGTGACGCTTTTGAATCTTGTCGTCAATGGAATTAGGATCAATCTATGGTTGTCCCTTTTCGTATTGTCGATGCAGTCTCAGACAGCAGATGACAATAATATCCCGTGTTCCTCCCTCTCTTGTCCTCTACTGATATGATCGTGATGACCTCAGATATCTGCAGGTGTGTATTTCTGCTTGCGTTTTTTGCTCTAATGCTGTGTTGTCGTCTCTTGTAAAATAAAAAATATTCGCTGTGCGCCGCTGATGCGGTATGGGTAAAGAATGCTACTGTCTGTACCTACGGTATTGTTGGTTACGGGAGAAGTCTAAACACTTCCATTGGGATTGGAAGGTTCAGAGATGGATTTTATTCCATATGGGTCTACGAGACAATCATGGTACAATAGACACCAAGAAAGAAAGACTTCACGGCTAGTCTTGAATCCTAGTTTCCGAAATGTCACGCAGCTGCTGGATAGGAGGGAAGGACAGTATCTGACATTTTTTCTTGCACGATCCGAATCCTGCACAGACAGACATCCTGCACAGAAAGTACGAAACATACTGTACTTCACGTACCTAAGAGGTACCTGGTACGGTACCTGGTACGTGAATGGCGGATCCTGTACCGGGTACCTGCAGTTCGTGAATTGACTACAACAACGCACCAGGTACGGGTACAGTCATCAGTAGTGCCTCTCTGCTGGTTTCGCAGTTACTTAACTATCTACAGTTAGTACCAGGTATTAATACATCTTTGTGACAGCAGATAAGAATAATTTTTGCATACAAAAAAATAACAGACAATGATGTGACGTATTTAAGTTGGAGAATTTTTGTAATTCTTATGATCCTTTCTAAGATCCTTAAACCAATACCTCTTGAAGGTTAATTGTCCGTTAATATCGTTTGTAGATGTTAAGTAAAGCCACTTTTCAAATTTCTAGTTTTTTATCTAAGCAATATCTTATCGCGCACTACCTCTGGTACTCTCTGCGTTGGAATTTTGAACCGGTTTTCGTTCGAGTCATTCGACTCCTCCTCAACAGATTGGATCTTTTTCTCTTTCGACAAAAGAAAAAAAGACAAAAAAGTCATGCTTAATGATCTTGACATGAAATGGAATGAAACATCAGAAACATCAGGTCCGCATGCAAAACGGATCAAGGCTAATAATACTCAGTGCAACGTCTTGATGGGTATTGCAGATTGGCAAGTCGGGTATACCGCAACGAACGAACCATAAGGTCAAAATATGGAATCGTAATTTTGTGTATCGTGGTCCGTTAGACCCAGTTCCGCCAATACTACCTTGTCCATCTCATAATTGGGTGGCAATGCCGCTCTTGGTAATAAGAGTTAGAAACCAAAAATTTCGCACAAAACGGCGATCTTTTCAGATTTGGGATAGAAACTGTGGGGAGCGTGAATCCAATGAACAAAACGATTTCACGGAAAACAAAAATAATAAAACTACTAAATATAGATCATGATAATCGAAGCCAAGTTCGAAATAAATCTAAAATAAATAATTTTTCACTGTAATGAGTCTAACGTACACGACTCTTTCCATGACATCCTTTCATTTCTGACAATTATGATTGCCTTGTACTTTTTGCGTTAACAAAGGATATTTGCCGATTCAACCATCCAACTCAGCGAGGAAATTTGCAAGTTTGGGAAGGTACATGGTGATGTAGGACTCAGTATAAAAGCCATGCTCTTTGTTATGACCTGTTTGAGTAGTTCAAATGATTGGCATGTTAAACAAAATGATATGATGCTAGTGGAAACGAGCCACTTATTGCACACTTCTTCACGAATATTGACTTACCTGCAGCAAGATGATGTGCAAGTTCATGCGCCATCGTAGTGAACCAGTACGAGTAACACTCACTGCTATTTTGTCGGTTTTTGGTGTAATGAAGGGAGTAGAAGAAACGAACGTTGAAGTGAAGGCTTCTATTGGAGTTGAATGCTGGAAGAATTACACGACAAGACAGATTAGTTAGATATGAAAGCCAGTGAGGTTAGGGAACGAACCAGACACACGTACCAATTGTGGAACCAGCTGGATCATGGAAGATGCAAACGGACTTCATCTGTAGGGAGTAAATATTACACAAGGCTTCAAGCACATCGGCAAAAGTTTCAACTGCATGGAAATTTTCATGCAGGAAAGCTTCCGATTGCGGGTGTTGCCGAGAAAAGAAAACACGGACTCCTTTCCTAGTTTTTCCCGTCCGGTAAGGACCACTGAAGGGCTTGATATGCTGAGAAGGTATGACCTCACAACCCTGGTCAGGACGATCGTGACCATGTGGTATATGGGTTAGATGTGTCTCTGCGCTGTTGATACCACGAGGATTCACCTTATTCGATGTTCCAACAGTTTGCTCCAAGAGACTTTCCATCCTTGAGTTGTCTGCTGCATCATCTTCTGGTCGTTTGGGTTGTCCATCATTCTGTCCATTCATCGAAGGATTCCCATGAACGGCTTCCGTACGAGGTGGCAACTGATGATCACCATTTGCACTCGCATCCATTCCACCAACGGGGGTATCAGCTTGAGGTTTTTTGTCCGGACTACTATTCCCCTTTCGTCCGGTCAAAGCGCGGCTCAGTCTCTTGCCGAACTTTGATTTTTTCTCTAAATCCCCTTCCTTATCGCTCTTCTTGTTGGCTTTTTGTGCCGGTGGGGGGATCTTCGTTGGTGAATCCTTTTCAATCGCTTTGCCGATCTCATTTCCTTCTGATGTATTCTTCTTTGGGTAATTTCCTTTAGCTAACTCATCAGCAACTCTTTGCAACTTTTCAAGATCGGCATCGGAGCCTAGGAGAGCCTGGATGTATTCTGGAGAACAATCAGGGAACATTTGTTGAAGAATGCATTCGAATCCATCATCATCCTCATCTGTCGGCTTTTGCTCCTTTGTCGATTTAGTAGCTTGAGTTTGAGTTTCAGCTCGAGGAACACTTGTGGGTGCCGGCGGTTGGGGCTCGGGTGGTTCCTCCGTAAGTATGACAGGTTCCACCGGTCGTAAAATCCTATCCACGGGAAATCCTCGAGCTCGGAGCTGATCAAGTGGTGCTTCGAGCAACGACCCAATAAAGAAGGCATCCTCCAATTGACAACGTTGCAAAATCAATGCGCCAATGGCATATCCAACATCAAACCAATCGAAATCTTTTGTGACAAAAAGAACATTGCGCTGCCCCTTGGCAGCCTTGGCGCAGCAGGTAATCCGCTGATTACGAACGGATGATCCCAAAGAGTATACTGCCTTGAGATCATTGGCTTGTGCAATGACAAGATTCTTTTCTTCGAGTATTGTACTCGCGTTAGAGAGGAGGGGTCTCGACGTGATGCTAGGTGATACCAGTAAAGGTCGACGTTCATTCAAACGTTCCGCAAGTTGAAGTGCTAATGGAGTTCCCTCCTTGAATCCACCAAGTACTTCAAAATTCTTCTTGACCCCTTTGGAAATATACTTGGATCCTAACCGGCAATAGAAATCTTCAAGGTCAGACTCATGTGGTGCCTGTAACACAGGAAACATTCGTCCAAAGAAGGAATTGTCAACGATGTATATATCTACAGCGGCAGCTAATTGTGTCTTTCGAATGCTACCACCCTTGTTACTTTCACCGTCATCATCTTCTTCGACAACCTTGTAAGCAAGAAGGAACGGAGCATTTGAAATAGCAGGTGGTACACTCTTGAAAGGTGGGTTCGCAGCTATCCGTCGAAGCAATGCACGATACTTTTCTTCGCTACCCAGAGCCCGTAGGACCTTTTCAGGGTAGAGGACTGTTAATTGGAATAAATCGTGAGTCGTAGCTTCTGATTTGACTCCTGCAGCAGCAAGGAATGGACTAAAGTCAATAACATGAAATAAAATTTCTGTTATGGAATCATTGTTGTCCTTGTCAGTTTTACTTTTAAAGTATACATCTGTAGGTCTGTACCATTCAATCAGTTCCTGACCATTACTATTCGTAGTGATAGTACCTTTACTTTGACAGGGGATGAAATTTTGAGATTGCAATGACTTCATTGTCCTTTGATCAAAGTCTGTACGGCTCGATAAATACTTGAAAATTTCATCAAATAGTGCGGATACATTTGCACAGACACGTTGTTTATCCACTGCTTTTGAGTTTTGGATCGTCATTTTGGACTTGGTCACCAAGTCTAACAATTGTTGGACCAAGGAGGCCGTGTCTGGTTCTTCTGGACAACGGAATCTACTAGAGTAGAGTTTACCACTTTTCTTATCAAGATCAGGATCTAAACAGGGGAAACCCATTACCATACAGTGTGGATTTGAAAAGCATGCACTTGGTCCACGCAATTCACGAATGGTACTCTTTGGAACCAGTGGATCAGTACGGACAGACGGTAAAAACTTGATATTCTGTGGCGACTTGTTGGTGGAGGAACGAAGCATGTTGGGTGGTGCATAATCGCGTTCATACACACCCTTGGGACCTAAATGTTTGCATACATAATCTAAACCCTGTCTACGCAGTTCATGATCCAAGGCATCACTCGCCATATACTTTAATATAGCCGATAATGGCGGGTGTTGTTGACATCCTAAATTTTGAAGGAATTTACCATTCGGTGAATGTGCTAGGTTTTCATCTTCGGATGGCCATTGGAGTAAGGTTACAAAGGGGAACAAGCGTAATTCAGAACTAGGCAAATACAATTCTGATGGTGCAAAGGTACGTGATACATCATTCTCCGCAGGCAGGTATTGTGTTCCCCGTAGTTTAGCTAAATCTTGTTTGGTAAGGACAGCTGTTCGTAGATATTCAATCAATGGTTTGGGATCACTGGACCATGACAGCGTATCTAAATTTTGAAATAAAAAGTCAATGGCTACACTTTTTCGTACTCCCAGGGCAACTAAGAATTCATCGGATACACCATTATCCTTGAGAGCAAGTGATACCTTATTGAACGATGACGATGATACACCATCAAATGCTTTTAATTCAGCAGAATACAAATACAAATCGGCAGGATAATCAGCAGCGTATTGGGTTGGTTCTTGTGAATCAAAGGGTATACACCGTTTGGTCGCCAATAGTGTTTGTAGGTAGCTTGCAAACATGACACGTTCGGTCAGAGGTCGCTTTTGATATTCCTTACAAAGAGTAGTCAATACCAAGTTACGTTGAAGTTCATCTTCCGGCTGTCCTGCAGTCATACATTTATGAGCACTCACATAGTCGGCCCATACCTCCATGGTAAGGGAGGTGAAGAAATATTGAAAGGACTCATCATAAAAGGTACGCATTGAGGAGGATGTTCCACCCCCAATACTTTGTTGCATATGTGGTGGTAAAACTGAGTCAGGCATGGGTAGACTAGTAGATGATGATGATGATGGAAATTTCGAATCATCAACATAGTACATGATATCTCGAAGATGAACAACAGATGACCCATCATCACCGTTGATGGGAAGGTTAGTAGTAGAATTGGTTTGTTGGAAACTAGATAATGTTTCGTTCGAGGGAAAGAAACGCATACCATCTCGTATCGAGGGGGCATATCGTATAATGGATGAATCGATGCGATAATATTTACACCACCATTTGAAGAATCGTATCACCTTGTCTTCTTCCAATATCGTATTTGGTGATGCCACATGGGTTGTAACATCCTCAATCGAGAGTGGACGACATCGTGCAATGACCTCATGGTATTCCTTTGCATTTTCCATGACAATCGATCGTACAATATCAGTTTGATCGACAAAGATTTCCATACCACGATGTGGTAATTTTGCATCAGATCCACGACGTAATCCACCCTTGGTCAAGACGGGTGGGGATAATGAGAGGGCACGTGAAAATCCTTGTGCCAAGACAGTCCCTACCAAGGTATCCGGCGTCGATTGTTGTGGACAAAAGGATCTCATCAAGACTATAGCGACGCGTTCTTCTTTTGACAATGGTAATGGATCACGTGGATTGAATAATTCAGCACTCCCATCATCCAAGGTAATAGCTTCTGCTACCGTTTGTAAGGAGGATACAATTTTCTTTTTAACACCCTTGGCCATAAATCTTGCAAATCCCATAAGTGTCGAAGAAGACGAGGATATTGTGGATGCATCGTCATCGTCGTTATCATCTCCATTGTTGTCTTCTTCGGATGTTTCTGAATTTTGACGTGATGCAGTAGTAACTGTTGTTGTTGTGTTCTTTTCTTGTTGTTCTTTTAATAATAATTCTTGTTCCAAGGCTTGTCGTTGTGGAAATCCTTGTTCCCATGCAAGTCCCAATTGTGTCATGGAATGTTCTAGGGTTAATCTCATTAAAATACCAGCAATTTCTAATAATTCAATATTATACGTACGCAAGGTTGGATCTTGAAAATCAATAGCCTCACGCTCGACTGTAGGTAATAAGGGTGCAGCTAAATGAGCAGCTAATCCTGTCGTTTGAGAAGTACGAAATCCAATAAAGATTCGTCCTGTCCCCATTTGGGGACTAAAGGACGATGTTATTTGTTTGGCAGCATTGTACTTTTTCTTTTTTCGAGTGAGAATATTTTTCTTTTTGCTACTAGAATGTCGTTTGATCAGAGTTGTACTATTACTACCTTGTTCTGCATCGACATCCTCGTCGTCGTCATCGTCGTCTTGCTGTGCATTTAAAAATAGTTGTATATTGACTGTCGGTGGTGGTTGTTTTTTAGTTACACGTTCCATACGTTTGGCCATGTCGTGTGGAATTTTCGTTTTGGCAATACCCGAGACGTATCTTGCTTGTATGGTAGATACATCTTGATCTAATTGAACATGAAATTGATGGATGGATTCCATAATGGCACTCGTATTACTACGTGCACCACCACCACTTCGTAGGCCTGTGGATGTTTGTGATTGAAAGGTAAATAATCCCTTCGAGGAGGATGTGACTGCCCCATCATTGGACCAAAAGCTTGATTTTTGTGGTGGTTGTATCACTGTGGGTGGTTTTGTCACACTCTTGGTAATGGACAATCGTTCTTGGTCATTAACGGTGACACGTATACTTGTTAAGCATTGAGTAAAGGTAAGACTGGCACATAAAAATTTTCCAAATTCTGTCAAGTCAGGTACAGGATAGGGATCACGACTGGGTAAGACAAAGGTTGTCCATTGAGGATCGGCATTTTTGTTGGGTGCAACTCGGGTATATAAAGAATCCCCTTTCCAAATAAATGCCAAGGCTTCTGTCCCACTAATGACCAAGGGTTCTTCACAGATACTAAACATAGTATAAGCTCCTACACCAAAGGCACCAACTTTGGACACATCGGGATTGCCCTCGGCAATTTTCTTTAAGCGTGCCCAATCTTGTGTCCGAAAGGGCATACCATTGTTCCGATACACTACTTGTGTCACAACTTCATTATGTGATCCTGCCTTTGTCGAAGAATCATTGTTCGTACTGCTGGTACTACTGGTAGTGGTACTTGTGGTAATATGTATTTCTGCTTGGGTGGCTTCGGCATCATTGGAATTTTGAATTAATTCACGATAAACTGCACCTGCCGAAGCATACCGTGCTAAAATTTTATCAATCAAGGCACGTTGATTCACTTCAACGCGTGAATCACTACCGTTCGAATCGACTGTTGCACGTACGGAATCATACATTGTATTCGTCATGGTGTGATGTAGAATGGTAGTATTGTATTCTAATTCTAGAAGGGGGTTGTGTTCTGATAGCGTGTGTGTGAGAGAGAGCTAGTGACCTCTGGAGCGATAAGAGTCGCCAGTCAGTTTAGTTGTCCCCACGAACAAACAGTCGGTGTTGTGTTTGTGTCTTTTTAAAATTTCTCTAAAGGTTGTTTCTCAAAGTCTATTTATTTTCTTTGATTGTATATTGCGTTGGTGAAGGAAAGATGTGTCAAATCACAACTTCGACTGTGTTCAGAGCATCAACAAGAACAACGTGATGATGACCGATGACACGCAATGAAATAGAGAGATTTGGAGATGACGAGACAGGCGCGATAAAGAAAAAGTTACACGAGTGAAGGAACAGCAATGAAATTTCTTTTTTTCTTTTTTTGAATTTTTTTCAAATTGAAAAGTAAGCATGAGTTAATTTTGAAAATGATACAATTATTTACTTTTTTGTAGTAGACATTCTTGAAAATTGAGATGCATGTCTGGCTCGCTTGTGGTAATTCGTTTGTACGTAGGAATTTGTATCGGTTTTTCTTCTTGCCAAGATTATTTTTTGGAAAAAAGCTTGAATTAATAAACTACACATTTACAAAGTTCACCTACACTTTTGGATAAAAAATTACAGTATCCGTCCTTCCTTCTCTGTTTTTCGATTGGGTTGTATTCACGCATTGGAAAAAATATAATATCTCCCCCATGAGTGCAGCTTAATGAATACATTCATTATGAGGAGAAAAATATGAAAAATGAGGGGCGAAGGTTGGCTCACTCGTATCTACGTATTATCTACTTCTCAGTTCCGTACAGTGGAGCAAAAATAAATCAGGATATATTTATAAGGACAAGTAGTAGCCTAACTCTTTCTCTGTCATTTTTTCAAAAACAGAAAATTGCGGTGGGAGAAATAACAAGAAAACACATATCGCCGGTTCATGATCATTCCACCTTTGGCGTGCACCAGCAAAGAGTCTTTCCTGACCGTCGCTCTTTTTTCAAATCAAGAACAACAAACAAACAAACGCTGATTTGATTCAGCAGTACCAACGCTTTTATAAAACCTCTTCTTTTGGATCAGCACCAAAGAGGACACTACGACACGACAACAAACAACCAACGACAACACCATACAGCAGTAGACGAATGACTAATTTTTTGGATACCATTACAGCCACAGCTGTAAGTTTTACAGTAGCCGGTAATACTGGTATATCACCATTCCTTACATTATTTTTAGTTGGATTGTTAGAATCATGGAATCCGTCCTTACTGGAAATGAACGAAACCATGGAAAGTTGGTTAGCCTCATGGCCCGCCTTGTTCTTGTTGGGAACTTTATCGATATTGGAATTTATAGGGAAATGTGTTCCAATCATTGATGAAATTATTGATTCCATCATGACATTTGTCATTCCCTTTATAAGTGTCCTCGGATCCTTAAGTACCATGGGACTTCTCGAAGATAGTTTAGGTATATCAGAATCCTTCAATAATTACGTCCATGATGATGAAGGAGGAGAGCAACGACGATCCTTGAGTACTGTTTCCAATGTATTGTGGATATTGAAAATAATTATTATTGTGATTGGAATTGGATTAGCTTTAGGTATGCATTTGATAAAAATGTTGGTACGATTAGTCGGTGAAGGATGGTTAACGAATATTCTTACTGTCTTGGAAGTCACCTATGTCATAATGACCATTACATTAGCAATTTACATTAAACCAATTGCTATCCTCGTAGCATGCTGTATTGTTATGGTACGTATAATATATATATATTTATATATATATTTGTTACAGCTATCATACTTCAACAAAATGATTCTTTCTCAAAGATGAATGCTATCATACCATCCAACTCAACTCGCGTTCTTGATGCCATTTTGATTCTTTTGGTTTTTATGATAGGCTGCTACATTTTCACTCAAAAGGAAGTATTTTGATAAAGAAGATACTACCACAACAGCTCAAGGATTTATGGTTACTACTACTACATCATCATCATCATCATCGCTACCAACAAATTCTACACCTCCTGTCACAGCAACTGTTGTGGGAGAGGACAAACCTGTAGCACAACAAGATTACACTAATACAATGGAACAGGGTAAGGTTGTTGGTACAGGCAGTGGTACTGCTACTACTACAGACTATGTGAAAATGTAAAGCATTTGTGTAGTGTGTAGATAATAAGAAAAGAACAGAATGCATACTTTACTTGATAGCTTGATTTGCAAGTCTCTCTTTTTTTTTTTTTAAACAAAATTAAACCTTGTCCCATGAGATACGTAGTCGACCACCATGATCGCCACCAAAACCACCACGACCATAAGCATTAGTGGATGGTAATTGTTGTAATAATTTGGGTTTGAAAGTATCGCATTGAGCATCTTTTATCCACCATTGTTCTATATCTTGATAACTTTTAGGATCTGACGTGACTTTTTTATTCTTGTTCTTCTTTGTAGTGGCAGTAGCAGTGTCATCATGTCCATCACCACCATCTTCATCATGTTCATGAAGTTTGGCACATAAATCACACATACTTTTTGCAAAATGTGAAAAACTAGCTGTATGAACATTATAATACTTGGTCCACCAAAAGTAAGATAAGTACTCATGATGACGAGAACTTGCACCCCGTTTTTTGGTAGCAGTAATATCATTATCCCTTGCATTATTTTTTTCATTATTTTCAACCTCATCCTCTGTACCATCATCTAATGAATGTAAGTACTGGGCAAGATGTTTCGGTGATGGATAATCAAATACATCAATATACGAATGAGATGGTGCAATTTGTGTATAATTTGCTTGTCCCATGACGATAGGAACTAGAGGATAATAATTATCGTCATTGTCATTATGATTCTCATGATTGTAATTGTACATGTGCGAAAAGAATTTTTCCGTCACATAATCGTTACAAAATGAATTTTCAAAGGCTAAATAAAATTTGTAATTTCGTTCCACATAATATGTGCAATTGTCATATTTGTGATCAATACCATAAGTTGTATTACATGTTCTTGGTGTGGTGGTTGTCAAGAATGGTTGATCTTGATGGTTAGTTTGATTTTCATGATTATGATTGACAATGCCCCTCATCCCACTACATTGACCAAAAATATCCACTTGTATATATTTGGAAAGTTCCCGAACATAGTCTTCTCGTTGAGACGGTGTATTACAATTGGATACAATCCATGCAACTTTATGGGATCGATTCGTAGCAAGATCATAAAATTGTTTTGATCTTGTAGGTAAATCATCTTGTAGAAAGGAATGTAACTCAAATTGTGGTTGTGATGCTTGTTGCTGTTGGTAAGATGACGGTGGTACTAATAAGGGCCAATAGGGTCGTTGTTGTTGTTGTTGTTGTCGTGTAACATCGAATGACATTTCTGGCTTTGGTGTAAAGTATCCATAAGGTCGTATAATATCGGAATCATATCGATAAGTCATGGTCCAATTAAAAAAGTTGGATGGTATTCTATTATAATTATATCCATACATGGATGGACTTTCCATTTGAAATAATATAAACCGTTGATGGGCAAGACGGTTCATAGTATCCAAGTCCTCCATAGTATGCAAATCAATCATGTGAAATAATACAGCATCCGACTTACTTTGGTACATGGAATCCTTGGTCGCATAACAATTGGATACTGGACAATTGTACTTGAGAAATGGTTCCTGTCCAAATCCAAATTGAAAATCATGATATTTCCAATATTTGGTATAATAGTATATAATTTTAGAAGAGTTGGTTTGAGTATTTGTTGCAGTAGGTGTAGCAGTACTGTGCTTCATTGGACGATATCTTTTGGGGTTTCGAAAGTGATTGTTTCGTGTTGTTGTTTCTACCTTGAAGGATATCCAACAAAGACAAATAATCAAAAAAAGAAAAGGTACCATTACTACCATGATCCATGCCTTTGTTGCATTTGTTTTCTTTGCATATTTGAATCGTTGTCGTTTTTTATCTTCTTCTTGTTGAGATTGATAACGATGAGTAAACTCATCTTGAGTATAATTATTATTATTATGATTATTAGAAATTATGGTTGTTCGTCGACGATTACTAGCACGAGTACGGTCCATGGCTTGATTATTATCATTCCTATAATGACTAATATACGAGAATGGTGATGGTTGAATAATAGCTTTTGGTAATGGCATTCAAGGCGTTTAGTATACAAGGTCAAGGTCAAGACCGCGATCGAGTGAAATATTAGTGTACCAGCAAACGACAAAACGGGAAGATTGTCATTGTCACGCTGGAATATAGCTATTGTTTACAGGGCGATAAGATTGTCAGATTTGGAGATTGTGTGTGATCTAGATTATTTTCGTACATTCTTTTGTATACCAATAGATTAGGGATATGGTTCTCGAGAAGCCGAGAAGTGAAAATCTCATCCACGACAGACGACGACTCTATTCTGTGAGCTTAGAGCATTTCATTCTTGACATACTCGTACACCAGAATCTCAACACGACACGACCTTTTTGAAGATGCAAGATTTTTACTTTTTTGTTTTTTTTTCATGTTTCTTTCATGCCAAAATTAAAAACATGGAGTGGTTTCCTTTGTTGTTGTTGTTGTTGTTGTTATTCACGTCATGATATTACTAGACGTGCAAAGGTACTTGGGAGATTTTTATTTAAAAACAAGTGTAGGTAATCAGGACCTACCAAGGAAATTTCTTTGGTTTTTCTATGGTGAATGTTATCCTAGCAGTACTGAATAATAATGTTGGAGTACAGTAGTCCTTGTCTATATTTCAGTAACAGTAGCATACAGATCAAATTGCATGGTTCTTCAAGTACTGGCGTGTCTCTGGCAACAAAAGATCATTGTAGGATGAAACGATGCAACATGCTTGAATGGTGTTGAGTAGCAAAAAATGGTCACGGATCTCATTTTTGAGATTTGATCATCTTCCTTTTATACCGCTGTTCACATTGAATAATTTCAACCAAGGTATTTGTTAGATTAATGTACATGTACCAGAAGTTTCACACACTTGAAATGGTGTGGTTAAGCAACAACACAGACCAAAATCAAAAGAGGTCTTGGACTGCTTCAGTCTAATAATCGTACATACGACGTGCGTGCCTTGGCAAGCCTTGAAGACTTTCCATACGAATCTGATACTATTGCAATCAAAATATTTTACAATGCGACCGTTACTCCAAAGGTGTAAAAGATGAAGAGTACAGTAAATAATGTTTCCTTGAGTATATCAAAAGTATTGTTGCAGATAACGTCTTAGAGAATTTACGTAGAATTAAAGCAGACTGTATCTACCAACCTAAATCCATCTTGATCAAAGGGAAAAAACCATTCAAAAACACCTACCGGTATTTTAAAAAAAGTACCTTTTGCCACTTTGAGCAGATGCATGCCTCTGTACAAAATGTTTCGTAGTAGATATATTTCTACATCAAGGATAAGGGGATCAAAGCCATCAAAGGGATACCATATGCTGCAAGAATCATGGGTTCTCCAGTAAGTTGTGTCAATCCGCTCAAGGCAGTTGCCCAGGAGAAAATAAGCAAGATACGGGAAAACATTTTATGAATAAGTCGGATTTGTTTGTTGGTCTTGTCAATACCAAAATCAGGATGAAGAAAAATACCACCAACCATACCAGCACCGACACAACTACCTAAAAGACCAGCACCTACAATACTATGAGCTGATGCAAAGTGTTCTTGTCCCATATCTGTCTTGTATCGATAAACTGAATAAACTCCACCAAATGCCATAAACAAACCAACCCATGAAATCATACCATGCAGCTACATTATAATACATAATGTATAATGTCATCATTTGTGCAATACCCCCCATCCGTCACCACCACCACACAACAAAGAAAAGAAAAAAAAATTATACTATTGTGAGTACTAGAATGCTCAATATTTACCTAACCTCTTTTTTACCGAAAAAATAAATCGATCTGAAAAAAGTCGTGTAATTTTCAAGTATTACAACTTGACAAATACAACTTACCTTGGTGTTAAGGTAACCTCCACGTTTCTTGGTAATAGCAGAGATACCCATCATACCAATCATTCCACTAGTCATGAGAAACGGGTGCCAAGAGAATTGTCCCCATTCGCCTGTTGATAATGTTCCACTGAAGAAGTAAAATAATATTCAAGTTGACTTTTAGTTGATTTTTTCTTTTTTAAAAAGGATGCTATCTAAACGATCAACGTCAATTTGAAAGCAGCATACATTTTCAACAAGGAGACTCACGCTTTGTAACCAGCTCCCAAGGAAAATACGAGAAAAAAGACCACCATTCCGGTGTACATTGCCGTGGAAGGCGGTTTTGGCTATTGATAACAAGAAGAAAATGGGGTGCAATGACATACATACATGTTAGACGTTCCTAAAAAATGATATCACGCACGACCGTCATGAGAGTTTCTTTATTCGATGAGATGCAACTTACCTTGAACGTGCCCAAAGATCCTGGAGCGACCATCTTGATTGTAACAACGCGTCTGAGTGATCCAACGGAAGCCTTTGTCCCACCGAAGAGAATTGTTTTATTTTTTTACTGCGTTGTTCTCTTGGTCGAACAATAGTTAACCCTAACTTTATATCTTTCAGAGAACTCCATCCGACAGTTCCGGCGTGGACGCGACATACATTGCATCGATCTGAGGCATATCACAAATAATAATAATAAACATAATAACAAAACACACACACGATGGGTGTGAGATGAATGACGCCGCTCAATATCTTACTGTCACACCATTTACAGTCACTGCAAATAATTGAAATACAGGACATGCCATGACACTCATTTTTTGTATACAATACTACAACTACTAATTATTAAAAAAATGTTTGGTACTTGTTTAGGGACACGACCAGTCACCATCCAACGCGCAACAAAATTGGATGTAACCACTATTCGTACGACTCCTGTGGTTGCTTCAACGGCTCATGCTGCTGATGATGATGATGATATTTTGGATACAGTACAAGGTTTGATGGTCCTATTTCATCCAACATCTTGTGATTCTAATTCTTCTGGCAATAATATGCCTGCAACCATGACGACTACCACAAAGAATAATGAGAATAATAATAATAATGACAGTGATGATGATGAATTGATTGTCTTGGTACAAGAGGAAGAAACACATTGTACCTATCAAGGCACTATCAAGATGAAAAATGTCAAGGATGGGTCATGGTCAAAATCATCCTTTGCAAAGAAACAGAATCAACAAGAGTCTTCTACACCATGGGTGTTGGCTCAATGTGTATTGTGGAAGCATCCACGGCAAGATAATGCTACCATAGACACGAAGGAACACTCCTCTACACAACGTAATGATAGGACAAATAATGATACTACTACTATCATGGTATCCTTTGTCATGAGACTGAATCATAGTCAAAAGGATGACAACAAAAATACCAAAAGTAACTGGTATATACAAATGTACATCAAGGAACGATTATCCTCTGGTTTGTATCGTCATTTATGGAAAGGTAATTTAGAACCATTGCAAAAGGAAAAGACAAATCATAGTCATGGTACAACTATGGCTCATACGAATTCCACTAATTTAGTATGCATCTTGGGACACTGTATAAATGAATCTATACAGCAAAAAATACAGTATCAAACTCAAATTTCAACCCTTACACAACAATTACAAGTATGGAAAGATACTGCCACCAAGTTGGATACAACTCTATGGCAAAAGGAAAAAGATGACTTGTTACAACACTTTTTAATGTTGCTGAATCCATTGAAACAAAAATTACAGGATGCTACTACTAAAATACAACAGTTCGAGCAACAACAACAACAACAACAACAACAGCAACAACAACATGATAGTACTACCAAAGCAACAAGTAGTAGGAAAAAAGTAAAGTTTCAAGGAACGAATGATTTGTCATCCCCATTTAAGAATCAGAATTATGCTATGAATCAAGATAATATTGAGTATTCGATTCAAGATGATATAGATCATAATGATCCATTTGGTTCTGAATTAGTAGAACGATTAGCTGCAGGTAAACCAATAACATGTATATCCACAAAAAAGAAAAAGAGGACATCGTTAGAAGAAGATATTGCTAATTATACCAAAAAGACGATTGGAATTCTAACTGACAAGTCATTGAAAGAAGAACTTGCACAACCTGTAGATTTAAAGCGGAAGAGATCAAGTAGAAACAACAGCAACACAGTAGCATCTGGAGACGAAACAGATGATTTCGCCCGAATACCAATCACAAAACAGAAAATGGCATGTTCCACTACGACAAAAGACACTTTTCCATCTACCAAGTCGACCAAAAGTACAACTACTCCTGCTACTGTTGACGATGAGAACATTAAGGATAACAATAGTGGCAATGATAGCAGTGAAACAGAATATGATAGTGATGAACCGTTGCTCTAAAAGAGAGTACGCTGTAATTCATAAGTAATTAAAGGTTCAGTACATCCAATTCCAATTTTGTATTTTTATCGTTTATGAAACTATACTAGACGATTATGAGTATCATGGTGTAATTGAATACCAAAGACTTCTTCTAAACTTTGACATGTTACCTTGGCAACTTCATCAATCGTTGGCATATTGACATTATCATCGTCATCATCCTTTTGCTGTCGTCGTTGTTCCTTTAACACTTGTGCAATACTTGTTACACCCTTCCCTTCAATACCACAGGGTAATATCATGGATGTATCAAAGTAATCAAGATTAGGGCACACATTGATTGCAAATCCATGTGTTGTGATCCATCGAGAGGATGATACACCCACAGCTGCAATTTTTTTGCTACCACTGCTTTCCAAAGACAATTCATCATAATTTGGTGTATCCACCCATACACCTGTGTTTTCTTCATCACGTGTACCCTCGATACCATAGTGATGTAACGTACGAATGACTACTTCTTCAATTTGACGCAAATACCAATGCAAGTCTTGTTGGTAATGGGGTGATGTGGAACGTTTTAAATCCAATAAGGGATATACCACAAGTTGTCCTGGACCATGCCATGTTACCTCACCACCACGTTCAATTCTATATATAGGACAACCATTCGGTGCAATGACAGGTACGGCTATATCGGACAATGCATTTACCATATCAATAGCTTTTGGTTGCCCTTGTGGTTCTTGTGAACCATTGTTGCCACCATGGTTCATTGCTGTAGCTGTAGCTGTCGTCATAATTTGTCGATCCACCGAAAGTCGTGCTGATCCAATACCACGTGATGATCTTGATAATCGTTCACGTACCATTTGAATATACCCATCATCATCATCATCATTGACATTGTTCTTATCGTCTATTTTATTTGACAAAAAGGTTAAATGATTCTCATCTGCACCTCGTCCAAGTGTATATACAGGTTCATGTTCCAACATGAGAACAATATCAGGATCATCATCTTCTTCATTGTAATTTTCTTGTCGTCGAAGTTCTAATCGTTGATTTAATATAGTTTGCTGCCATGCCCATCCTCTTGCATAACTGATAAGTTTTTCTTGACCAGCATGATCACCATTAGTATTTGATAAAAACGAAGTACGAAGATAGGTAGTTGGACTAGTAGTAGTGGAGGAGGAGGAAGTTTGTGTTGAATAAGTACGGGTGAACATAAATGTAAGAGTACGCGTTTTGCTACTTGTACTTATTCTTCGAGACTGTGTAGCATATTCTCCAAATAATATACTAATGTTACATCTCGGAACAGACGTATTTTGTATTCGTCTCATCATTTTCAACTCGCCTCCTCTAGAGAGACTACTCAAACCGCGTTGGTGCCACAACCAGTGACTGATAGAGTCTCTGCCGTCTATCAATGAATCTTCACAAAGCCCTACAGTGTAGAATCTCTATGGAATAGTTCCTGTATACTTCTTGTTGAAATGGACCTCTTTCTCTTGACGACGCGTGTGGTGTCGTTGGGGTCACTTTTGTTCCGTCTCATTTTTTGGCCAACTCAACACGGGAACAACTTGCTTTGTCATGCTTTTTCTGTCCCCCACAAGTGTTGCCCAAAACTCACAGGGAGAAGGAGCAATTTAGAGTTAGGGCTAGTTTGAAGATGTTATGAATCATGAGTCTACCTACCGGTATGAGTTATTGTTACTAAAGACAGACAGACAGACAGACTGACTGACTGACTGACAGACTTCATAGAAGAATGCCCGTCCGAGTCGGGCGTTGGTTAAAAAAAACGAGAACTGCCTGTCTCAAGAAAAGAATCTTTTTATTGTGACCTGCGAAGACTTTCGAACACGCTTGTTCGTGAGTCTTCTCTCAGACACGCGTCAACCAGCAACTCATTCGCACATGTGCTTATTGCACTATTTAACTAGCATTTGTCCATTCAACAAACGACGAGATACGATTTAAAAAGTGTCAATAGCGCTTCTCATTGAGAATACTAATTCATTTCAATATTGACAAACTACTCACGATACTATCAAGAACAAAACAAACAAAGATTTTTCATCATTCCAGTTTTGCGAATCAAAATAATTAACGAATGGCATCACCCAGGGAAAATTTCGCAAACGACGCTCGTCGACGTTCTATTTTGACAGTGTACCAAGCTTCTCCTTTGTCCTATCAAGATTATTCAGGCAAAGAAAAAAAGTTGGATGGGATCGATCTTGAATCGGAAGAATATGCCTTACGAGAAGAACTTGCAAAATTTGATATTGATGTTGTTTGTAGATTTGCTACATCGAAACTTTTAGGTGATTTTCTTTCACAGGGGCACCAATATTTACATTTTTCATGTCATGGTCATCCGAGATTTTTATTCATAGAAACAGAATACGGTGGATCACAACTGTTGGGTGTCGATGATAATTTAAAGGCCTGGATTAAGGCGGGTGGGAATAATTTAAATTTTGTATTTGTTTCGGCGTGTCATTCAAGAAAAGCAGGTGAAACATTCGTGGGTGCTGGCGTCGAACATGTAGTTTGTTGTGAAAAGAATGAACACTTACTTCACAATACCGCTGCCATTGTATTTTCTAGAGGATTTTATAGTAAATTGGCTAATGGCCTGACAATACAAAAGTCATTCGATCTTGCTGTTCATGATGTGATCAATTCTCATGAATTGCGTGATGCAGGGTTAGATCCCAATAAAGAAGCTGATAAATTTGCGCTCCTTCCCAAGGGAACCAACCATGACATTATATTACCATTTGATCGAATCCCTCGCAATCAATCAATGTTAAATTTAACACGATCCTTGTCTAGATCGGAACTTGTACCAGTCCCACCTCAAATATTCATTGACCGACGAATGGACATATATCGTATTCTCAAGGCTATGTTTGCGGGAAAGTCCAAGGCACGTTTGGTACGTCTTACAGGTCCTACTGGGATTGGAAAAGTCAGCACAGCCAAATTTCTGGCCCAATACATGGATAAGAGACACATGTGGGGTGACCTTTTTTGGTTGCCCATTACGAATGGGCATGGGAAAGATGGTGCTGATATCATATCCAATTGGGACAATTTGTTTCAATTATTCCAAAATGATCAATGCCCAGCAAGTGATATGAAAACTTTGGATGCTTACAAGGATAATGTACATTCGATTCTTCATAAGCTTCATAATAGAAGAGCAACCCTCTTTATCAATACTACCAAACTTTCCATCAAGGGTGTTACGAAATGTGGTATGTTTTTAGATGATTTGTTTGAATCCAAAAATCAAGTCAAGGTGATTGTCATTCATCGAGAAGGGGCACAAGTACTTTCTGAACATGATACTGGGTTTATTGTGACAGAAAAGGAATTTAGTCTTCCACCCTTGGACTTTTCATCCACGGTAGCCCTATTTGGTAAGAACTGTGATCATGTTACAAATTACCCAGCATTCTACAAGATGGTTTTGACGAATCGTTGTGAACTGACTTTCCGTTATATGGGCAGTGGTATTCCAGCAAATACCATCCTGGCAGCAAAGAACATTGAGCTTTCCAAGTATAAACTTCTCCTTGAACGCAAGGGTATATTAATCGAAAATGACTTTCCAGAGGGTATGGATCCCAAAGCTATGTTTCGTCTCCTCGGCCAACGAGGTGCAAGCAGTCGACGCACTATTGGTGGGTATATGGAAGACTTTGAGCAGGAGGAGGAAGAAGAAAAGGCACCCCTTCGATCACAAGGTCAGGTCAAGAAACGGTTTGCACCATTGTTGGTCAAGGAGGGTCGAGTGTATCGTAAAAGTGTAACCACCTTTCTGCGGCATGCTGTCAAGGGCGAAAAAATTGATGCTGTGATTTACGGAAAACATGAAAGCAAATACGTAGTCAAGGATGACAGCTGTTGGGTGGCCTGTGGTCGTGCCGCTGGAGAAGTTTATGTATTGACAGAGAAGAATTTCCATGACTCCTACGATGTGAACAGTGGTAAAACCATCAAGAATAGTTCGACTCCACAGGCGGCTCGTCTTCGTCAAGAGGGGTTCTTGGAGTACAAGTCGATTCGTAAAGTTTGGGCTCGTAAAGTGGATGCACAAGATATGAATTTCTTCATGTACGGGAACAACAAGGATGATGAAGTATCATCCGGTGGTGAAGCCTACTTTAGAGCTCCATGGGATGAATCTATGCGTGTTGAACAAGGGGACTACCTCGTCATGCAGTATCCAGATAGAAGTGCTAGTGAGGGTATATATCGAATTGAGAGTTCAGTCTTTGGGTTTTCTTATGAAGAGGACACCGACGATCGAAAACAATGGGCTAAATATGCTTTGGCTGCCGGTGGTGTAGCTCTGTCCGCCCTGCTTGCTGTGAAAGTTCGTCGTTGACAGTAAGCAGTGATGAGAATCTCGGGTGTAACAAGATAGGGTTGCATAAACTTAGAAACTGAGGAAATCCAACCCCAATGATGTAAATGAATTGTAAAAAAAGGTTTTTCATAAAAAATAATTTTAGTATACGGTACACATCTCTTTAGTATTCATTGTTCCCAATATATTGTTTTGAATTAAAAAAAAAAGATGCTGGAAATAGGGCATTTGTGTATGCTATACATCTTGCACTTAGTTCAAATTCAATCCGGCAGCGGCAGGCTTGGTATCCTCTTCTTCCTTGTCTTCTTTTCCTTCCTTTTCTTTTTTTTCGGCCGCTGCCTTTTCTGCCTCTGCCAATGCCTCCTGGCCTTCCTTTAATTTCTTTGTCATGACTTCTTCCATTTCCTTCATCTTTTTAGGATCTTGCATGGTCTTTTTGGTTTGTTCGATATGTTGCTTGAATTGTGCATTTTCTGTAACTTTCTTCATGTGTGCTTGAAAGGCAGGGTCTTGCATCATTTTTTGTGCTTCTCTCATGATTTCAGGATCCTACATGATTCATTTGTGTTATTTTGTAACATCATTTTCATATACCATTCATTATCATAATCACCACCAACATTTGAAACCAAGTGTAGATTCATAATAATTTCAAAACGCATACAAAGAGTCAGATACATGCACAAGTTTAAAAAAAAAAACTGTCAAAATGACTCAACACAAGCCGCAGATCGAGTTGATTCAACACAACCTAACACAACACAACACAACTCTTTAAAATTCTCACCTGCATATCCTTCATAAGTTGAGCGAGCATCATTGAGTTCATTTGAGCCATGGTTGAATATATATATTTTTTAAATTGAAAAAAGTTACAGTAACAATGTGTTGTGTCTGGAAATATGACGAAACTGAAGTCTTGTGGGATGTGCAGTTGTTGTTGTTATCACGGATCGTTTGTCTCTATATTTTTGATACCCGCACAGAGATATACAAACAAAATTCAGTGCGTAGTTTGCGTTGTCCGCTGTCAATCCTGTGTATGTAAAACGTACATAAGGATATCTACGTGGAACTTTTAGTGGCCACTGTGGAATACAACCTCTAGAGAGACTACTCCAGCTGCAGTACTTTTTCTACGTATGACTCTACTACAAGACGCTGTCCCACAGAGAATGAATCAAAATCAAATCTGACAAACGTATGCATCCATGTTGTAGCTTCAAGTTGGGGCAACCCCATATTTCTCAAATATCTGCTTTGTATTACTTTCCCGTACGGTGGAATGGGAACATTAGGGGTTATCCTTTCCAATATGCAAAAACTGGTGTTCATGGAGGAAGGTTCAAGTTCCGGGTTTCCTTGACGATTGCGGGGTCGTGTCCGGCACCGTTGGGCGACCGAGACATGCTAGCAACGGTCTGTGTATGCTGGCTCGTCTCGGACTCGCCGGCTCTATCATTCACACACCGTCCGTCCGTCCGCGTGTACGTCTCTGTGCTGCACCGTCCGTCTGTCTTTTCGGGAGGTTAGTTTCTCTAATTTTTCGATTTTTTTTGTTCACCTCGCGGCACTGCTGCAGGATCTCTCCGTTCTAGAGAGAGATGCCCACATTTGCTACAACACGAAAGGTAGGTGTCTTATTGTCTTTGATTACGCCATCATTCTCAAAAGTCTCTTTCATGGAGCAACTGTTGGGTTTGCACAACTCCTACATTACAGTAACAATCCATATAGGAAATAACCTTTATTAGCTTTGCATAGGTTTTGGAAAAGGAAAGAGCACACGTGGTACACGCACACTTAAGAAGACTAGAGGACAAGACGTTGCAACACACCTGAAACCATCACCACCATATTTGGTGTTTGATTTAAATTTGTAAAAGGATAGTACAAATCACACACGACAAACATAAATATGGCATTTCGAAAACTTAAAATTCTTCTCGTAGGTCCTGTGGAATCCAAAATTGATGTATTACAATCAAAATTAAGTTCCTTACAATCCAGCAAGGCAGGACCCTTTCATGCATGTTTTTGTGTAGGTACATTTGGATCCTCAGTCGTGGATATGCCATTGCCTGTTTATGTACAAGACTTTCATGGATCTGCACCAGTAGTAGAGAAAGAAGAACAAGATGAGCAACCAGAAGGGATTGTTTCCTTGGCGAAAAATTTATTTTGGTTGAAAGGATCAGGAGGAGGAGGAGGAGGAGCTTCCGAATCAGAATCAGTTGCTGATATTTATGCCATTCCAATCTTGAATCAAAGTTTAGTCGTAGCTGTATGTCCACCGCGTGTACAAGTAGATACACAAAAGGCAAAACCAATCCAAGAAAAATTAAATCATGTATCCTATGTGGGGTGTGATTTGTTTTTAACGTCAGATTGGCCACAGGGTATTGAAACCGTCATACCCTCGAGTGCAACAACAACCACAACAACAAGTTACGATGCAGCAGAATTGGCCATGAGATCACGACCACGATACCATATAGCACCAGCCGTAGTCACTGCTGGCAATGATAGTGGTATGTACGTTCAATCGATGCCATTCCATCATTTACAATCTTCCTCGTCGACCCAACAAATTCGTCATGTGGGACGATTTATAGCTTTGAGTAATGTTGTACCCCCGGCAGAAGCCAAACAACGTGGCAAGGGAGGAAAATTTATTCATGCCTTGGGTATTACACCCTTGCAAGATATGAGTATGGAAGAATTAGGTCAAATACCACCCAATACACAATCATGTCCTTATACAGATGAATCCTATGAAAAAGATAATGCAATGGGTACCAGTTCTAGTAATACTACTACTACTACTACTACTACTACTACTACTACTTCACAAAATTATGGCTTGTCCGAAGCTCAAGCTCGTCGTATCATGGCAGAATCCTCCTCGTCTACAGATGATCATCGATGGAAATCCTCCACCAAACGACCACGTGCCAGTGAGGAAAACAACAACAATGACTCTAGTGCAGCAGTCGATCCAACGTGTTCTACTTTGTTTATTCATGGATTACATAAGGATGCCAGTGGTGCCTTGCAGACCGGGTCGGTAGTATTGCTTCAAGCCTTTACCAAATATGGGATTCAAAAAGTACGACGACCACCATCATCCTCCAATAGTTATGCATTTTTAGAATTTCCATCTCATGAGCATGCCAAAACATGTTTAGAGGAAACATCGGGAGAAGTAATAGTGGCAGGAATTACATTACAATTAAAATGGGCAACAAAATCTAGTAAACAAGGTACCAATGGACAACAACAACAACAACAATATCAACAGCAGCAACCACAACGAAAGAAACAACGATTGACGGAAGCCGAGGCCATGGATTCTTCTACCTTGTACTTTCGATTACCACCACGTGTCTTATCTGCTGAATATAATGATACGACTGAACAATTACGACAATTAATGGAGCGGACATTAGAAAATGCGTTAGCCCAAGATGGTAGTGAAGAAGACGAAAAGGTGACAGCTGAAACAGAACCAGCACTTCAAGTCAAAGCCCGTATTATGGCAGCTACAGACAATACCAGTAGTAGTGCTGCTGACAACAAGGATAGCAACAACGATGACGAAAACAAGGATAAGGATTTCGTACGACCACCAAGTACTAAAAATTATGGCTTTTTGGAATTTGCATCTCATGCTGCAGCTAGTATGGCATTGGCATCCTTAACAGGTAGTACAGATGGGGGGTTATTATTGGGAAAACAAAGTAACAATGGCCATACTGGTAGTAGTGGTATTGATTTGGATAATGTGGAAACGTTATTAGAAGGAAAAGATAATTGTCGAGGTGTCGCGTTACATTGGGCCAAGGAACCACCACCACCCTTGTCCACAAAACAACAAGAACGAAATAATAATGGTCTTGCCTTTCAACGACGTCATTTTCCACCTGACAGTCGTACCGATTGTTGGTTTTGTTTAGCCTCACCTAGTTGTGAACGACACTTAATATCGTCTATCCATGATCAATGCTATGTCGCCATGCCCAAGGGTCCCGTCGATCCAGGACATGTCTTGTTGGTGCCAGTGACACATACATCACGGGGTGTGTTGGGAGATGTCAAGGCAAGTGGGATTGCGGAAGAAATGGATGACTTGAAACGTAAATTACGTCAACATGCCAGGGATGTCTATGATAAACATGTCTTTGTCTTTGAACGTGCTATTCAAACCAAGGGGGGGTACCATACACATATTCAATGTATACCCATTGACAAGGACGTATCCGGTACAAAATTACAAGCTACCATGATGGGAATCGCCAAATCCATCCCTGGATTTGACTTGAAGGAAATTAATTCAGATTTAGCCTTGTCGGGGATTCTAAAGGGTACTGACGGTGACGATGACGACGATGGTGGTGATGGGGGATACTTTTATGCCGAAGTTCCAGTGACTGCTACAGAATTCAAGCGTTTTTTGTATAGAGATCGAGGAAGCGGTAGTACTGGTGAGAAGAAGAAACGTGCTGTCGTGCCACTACAATTTGGTAGAGAAGTTATTGCTTCCTTGTTGGGGAAACCTGATTTTGCCCACTGGAAAGCATGTGTCGTGGATGAAGAAAAGGAAACTGAATTAACTGTAGCATTTCGTGAATCGTTTGCAAAATATCATTCGGATTAAAAAGAACTCATCTCAACGACACAACGAATGTCATCATCGTTTGGAGAGCAACCTTTCTTCTAACAGACTAATTATAGAACAAATTGCATCTTGTCCTGCATATATCCAAGACAAGACAATCCTACTAGGAAGAGAGATCAATTTATTGTTATATGTGTGTTAACCAAAACCACTGCTTGTCTCTATTTTATTTGTTATCCCCTCTCGAAACACGGACTACCTAATCATTGTTCTTTAAAGTACACCCCCTTTCTTATTGAACCTTATTTTGTTTCTTGTTCTTGCCCAAATTATATATTAATTATGGTTGAGTTACTTTTTCTTTTTGTGTTTGTTTTCTTTTTCTTAATTCAACGTGGATGATGCACCAATAATGGATGCTTTTTGTAAAAAGGTATTGAGTGCAATACTTTTGACACCCTGTAAAAAGGCCGCATGTTTCGGCAAGACAGCAATCGCATCAAAGACATTAACTTCGACTAATCCATCATCTAATTCCAACATGTAGGGTTGTGAATCTTCCTTGGAATATCCAATCACATCAACTTCGACGCCTTGATCAGCATTGGGAAATTTAATGACACGTCCATTCTTGGCCTTGGCTAATTTAATAAAGGAGACCCATCCGGAAAAGTATTTTTTACGATTGGCGTCACCTCCGGCGATACCTGCAATTAATGTAGATCGTCCACCATTTTGTTTAAATTTAAAACCTTTTTTTTGTTGTTGTTATTTGTAGTAGTAGTAATATTTGTGTTGGTGTCGGTGTTGGTGTTGTTTATTTGTGTTTTTTTTCCGTAAAAATCGATTCGAATTGACAAGTCAACAAGATGGTGTGAAAGAGTATTAAACAGTAATATTTCGTACGAAACAATTACAAAATTGGGTAAGAAACAAAACCAAATATCAAAACGAATGATGTCCATTTTTTAAAAATCCTACTATTTGATACGATTGATCCTATCGTTCCTTTTTCTTTTTGCGTTCGTACCTTGAATTTGTTGTCCTTCACCGGGTGTAAAAAATCCAACAGCATTTTCAGGTACTTCCCCTTTACTATAAAACAAACATAATTTTCCACCTGAATCACTTTCATAGGTTAAATAGCATCCTTCCGGACCTTCAAACTCATCGTCCGTTGCCATCTTATTATTGTGATTGCTATTTTGCTATTGCTATTGTGATTATTGTTGCGAGCGACTAAATCAACACGACACGTCCACCAATCAATGCTTTGTTTGTAGTTTATATGTCTTATGTTGTGCTTGCTGAGAAAAGACCACAATGTTCCAACAGACACGATACGCACGATCTATACTTGAAATGCTGTAATGTGGCGGTTGCTAACAAGCCTGGCGTTCGTTGTAGGACACAGACAGAGAAGCAGATGATGATGTCTAGCAGAACTATTTTTCTTTGTTGGTTGGAGACAAGAAAAGCGTTGGTGTTTACGAGACGTTTCTCGTGTTCCGTTTTTTTTCGCTATCGTAGTAGGACTACCATCCAATCCAATGCATGAAAATAGAGGAACGAAAAAGTCATACGTATGATTTGAATTTATCTACCGAGAGTTACGTACATTCGACAAAGTACAGTAAACAGGTTTGAAAAATGACTAGAGTGGATGATGGTATTGCTATATATTTTTATGACAACCTTCATGTCTTGTTAAATATGTATAATTTCATTCGTGATTTCGAGTCTCCGCGACTGAGAATAACGCAATGATGTCGTATCAAAGAGATTTCCAATTACTTTGCCAGGTACACTCTAGATAGAGGTCCTACCTGTACCTTAAGAATATATAATAAGAACCTACTGTATTTTTAAAAAAAAATGAGGAAGACCATCTGCTTTTTTGGAACCATATCCCTAATAAGAAGAGTGAGGAAACAGTTCCAAATCTCCCAACTACAGTCTAGACTATAAATCGCCAAATGTTAAAAGAAGAAATAGTCAACCAATTTACCTTGCTGTTTTAGTGTTATTCATTATCTGAGACTTGTTCAAGAGAATTATTCGTCTTTCACAACTTTTTGAAAAACTACAGTTGTATGGTAGGATTGATCTGTTTTGCCTTCTGTAGTCTTTCACGAGGTCCTCTCACACACTGAACCTCTGAGGCAAATAACATCTTTCTACCAGCACCATCTTCATTTGCTGATTCTGTGTGAAATGGAATATATACAAAGATTCTGAAACTGTACAAACTGAAAGATTTCAGACCACCAGATAGATTTTGCATGGGTACTATTATTGTTGTACTGCAGAGATCATCTCCAATCTGAATGATCAAGGAATTCTTTCAATAAATGCACTTTTCAATGCTGCAAATGTCCACTCTTCTGTCTTTTGGAATTTTGAGATACATGTATCCCCTGTAACAACATGTTTCCCTTTCTGCTGTATAACATTTTTAATATGTCTCTACTGCCCATTCTGCATTCTGATAAATGATGCCAAAAGCATTTGTTTTATCATCAATCAACACAAGGTTTGTTATTTGGAGGAGTAATGTACACTACTGTATTCAACAAAAGAATTGCCACTTAAAACTTCTCCAAATGTGGTACTGAAATGACAAAAATGTATGTCAAACAAAACAAGTTATAGGTCTTGGAAAAATTCTAGCATGTCTTTAGCTTTTTCCTGTGTAATGGAACCTCCATAAAGTGAGCGTTGAACACATTTCAACAAATTACCAGTTACGAAGCATTGCTATCTCTGGTTATGTATCATTTTTTATTATATTAAGGTTAGTGTTAAAATGAAAAGTACACTAAAAAGCTATACGTGCGATGCAGGACCCCTCTTTTTTTTCGGGAAAAACAAAAGAAAAAAATTGGCCCGACTCGAAGAAAAAAAAATCAAGGGATATGCTATGCTATCCCCGAAAAAAATATTTCCCGGTTATAATACTTTCAATGGATAATACTGGTTCTACGAGAGCCATTTCTAAAAAGCTTGTGTTGTTACTGGGAGCAAATTTCAAAATGTAGATTCTACAGCGTTTCACCTCCTGTCAAATTACACCTCCTTGATCGCACCTTCACAACAAAACCTCTGTGATAGCGTATGCAGTTTGAACCTGACACTTTCCCTTGGCTTCATGAGTTTGCATTTGCTGTGCTGTCAAACTAACAATCTAAGTCTGAAGTTAGCCATGGCAATCTTGCTTGTAACGTCAAAAGGATTTCTAATGGTGCACACGATATAGTAATGCACTCAGTGGGGAAACTTCTTACTTACAAATAGACTATGCGCAGAAAAGCATTAAAAACTAGATTGTGATATGACTTCGGAAACACAAAATTCAGGACGGACCATAATGATGAATTGGTTATGGAAATCTACCTTCTGGTCGCCTCAACAAGAATATGATTTGGTAGGTAGGGAAACACAGGGACAAGAAAATCTGGGAATTGAAATGCCCGAACTTTCTTCACCCATCTCTGCAAAAGAAGAAAGAGAAGAAGAGTTACCATCGCAGCTGACAATTCCAATGGAGGAGGAGATTGAAACGTTTTCGTCTGAATTTGAATCGTCGGAAAGGATGATGGTTGCTAGATGCAGTCGCTCGTGTAGACGATGCGGTCGATTGTTTTGCCTCGTTTGCGAATGTGCTGTAGTCATCTTTATACTTGCTTTGTTTGCAGGTGCCTACATTGGAGGTTTACTACCTAGATGGCACCTTCCAAAGAAAAATTGTCCACATATTGGAAATCACAAAAATCGGTTAACGTCAGTTTTGGACTTGAATTTAAATCGACAAGCACGCCTGTTAAGTTCTGAAGACCTGGAATGGGTAAATGGTTCAAATTTTGGGTTTGTTTGGAATCATGGGGATAACTCTACAAATAAATGGAGACCGCAAGGGATCACAACTGTGAACATACCCTTGAGGAGTGATGATCCCGACCACCAAGAGGGGAGGAGCGATGCCTTTGTCAAATTTATTCTCGTTAGTTGGTATGGGCGGACTGATCAGAATTATTTTGATCGTGGAGGTCGTATCTCGTTTGTTAGATTGGAAACCAACAACAACAACAACAACAACAACAACAACAACAACAGCAATAAAAAAGCAAATAGTGACACTCTTAGTACAAGTAACAGTTCTAAAAGAACCCTGCTGAGATATCGGCATGTTCTTTTGGTCGATAAAAATTGGTCTCCTATTCCCTTTCTGCATGTAGGTGGATTGGCAATTGACCGGCAAACAAACAAGCTTCATGTTCCCGACTCTCGATACCCATGGAACTACAATATAAGGGTGTTTGACATTGTAACATCCTTGTACGCCGTACCACCGTGTCATTCAGAACGGTTCTTTGGCTATGGGTATGTTGTTAAACAAGACAGTAGCTATGGTGTTCCTATCAAACCCTCCTTCTTATCATTTGCTGAACCTGATCAAATTTTAACAGGAAGTTATGCACACACGTGCAAGAACACGTCGATGCATACTGATTTGGAGGATTGTCGTCGTAACAGTGAGAATCGTCTTGCATGGATGGGAATTGGTAAAAGCAAGCAAGCGCCACCTCTTGTGTGCACACCTTTCTTTAGTGAAATGCAGGGAGCAGCTTTTGCTGAAATTAAATTGAATTCTCAAGGCAACAATACTGATGGTAGAAAAGTACTCTGGATATCAAGTAGTTACGGTGGGAAACGGGGAAGTCATTTGCACACTGTGGTTGATTTTGACCCACAATTGAATTGTACCAACGGGAAGCTTCAATCTGGCAATATCGAGGCTTTTGATGTCACAACATTCATATTCCCACCAGGAATGGAAGACCTATGTATAGACAAAGGAGCAAAAAGTTTGTGGTCGCTTACGGAATTTGGATCTCGTAGAGTCTTTCAAATTCCATTTGAGAGTGTACTGCCCCCGCCTGCAGAAGACTGATGGGCAAGATCCATTGCATTCTTTGTTGGTGATTTTTTGAAGAAAAAATTACTAGCATCGGGTGTTCCAAGACAGGAGAAGGTCATGTGATTGTACCTTTGAACTGCATACTAGAGGCCTATATGGATCAATAGTTTTAGACTGCACCCAGAGCTCTTCAACACTGACATTATCTCAGTCTTGGTCACTTTAAATAACCAGTCATAGCTGATACTTCTTTTGTTCCTTCATTACACCGAGGGAAGTCATTCCCTTGTTTTCCAAACCTTTGGTTATGCAACGGTACTCTCCAAGTGTACCTGTAAAGTGTCTACCATGCATTTGTTAAAAGCACGTAAGAACTCCATAGAGGTATCAAAATGATTCTTCTGGTTTCAAATTAATGTCCAGGATTGATTGCCCTAAAGGAGAAGGTGACAATGATATGGGTTTTAGTAATTATCTAGATCGGAAGAGAAAGGTCATTTTTTTCACAGGTTGGACAACATTGACATGTAATTTCTACGCTGTTTCTACAGAATTTTCTTTCCTGCTGTCTGGATTTGCAAGAAGGAAAAAAGAATCCCACGAATTGATCTACCAAAGGCTACACAACATATTCATCAAAAATTACTCTTTACAAGACTCACAACAATGTCAATTTTTATACCTCAGACTTTCATTTTACCTAATTTGTCCCATACACAACCATTAGATAAACTAATATATTCTGCCCCACAATTGCAGATGAGGCCCTTTGCAAAGTAACTTTGGGAAGATTAGGGTAAATTTTGTGATTTTAGCATTTTGTTTTTCATGAAAAAGTTATCCATCCCAGATTATAACTAAAATGTTACTATTTGTACAAGGTTTGGTGCTCACTTCTGATTCAAAAGCAGCTCCATTTTCCAATATTAATTTACTGAATTCAAAGTCCATTTCTGCCTCAAGACCATTAACTGCAAATCACTGGTTTACTTTCCTTTTTAGATTACGGCAGTAGCTGGCTGTAACACCTTGAAAATGTGGTAAATAGTTTGAATATTCGAATGGATATCATTGGTGGATATCCTAGGATTGTGTTTCAACAGTTGCATGAGGAACTGTGCATTTTTAAGATCATACTGCATTAGAGTTTCACTTCTAACCAAGGCTTGTCTGTGAGAGTAATAGTGTCCATTCCACATGTATGAATTGGATTAATCAAGGTAATCCTGACAGGTAAAAATGTTAGAAATTGTTTGATGTCACGGGTGGATTTGTCAGGATTCATTTCTTATTCTGCATTAGAGCCAGGAATGGAATACATTTTGTTCCTGTTTAAACCCATAAATCTAAAGTTAACAGAAAATGGACATTGACAAAGTTTCAGAGTATTGCTATCATTTTGATGCCCAGATTCAGACATGACCACATACTTTGTACGTCTTTTCTGATAACCGTGGGCACAACAAATATTTTTACCATGAGAAGGCTTTGACACAGCCCATTCTGCCAAAAATATCTTCAAGCACTGATTCAATTGTAAACTATTGGCAAAATAAAAAACAGCAGTAAAAGCTTTTGCAAAAGCTTCTTTGTCCCGTTGACCAGAAGAGGAGTTGATTTGATCACTTTTAGGAAAATTTGACTTTATTTCCTCCAGGAGGGTATCAGTTACCCAGTTTTGCTTATAATTAAGCTTGTGAACTTCTTCTTTGGATTTTTCTTGATTGTCTATCAGTTGACAATAGTTATGATAAAAAGAAGGATACAATATACAATCCAACTCAAATGAGTGTTGAGGAGAGTGGATGGAGCATTTCTCAAGAAAGGAAGGCAACATATTTGTATACAAGCAATTCTAGACAATTGCTAGAAAGAGCATAAACAAAAACGATATCCAAGAGAGAGAGTACATTGTCATCACTCACCTTGGCATTTGGCAAAAGGACAAAAAAAAACGGAAGGAAACAGCATGCATGCCAAACCAATTGAACAAATCACTAAGAGAAATTAGATGCCTGTACATTGTAGTACAAACAAATATAACAAATGGAAATGAAATGAATGAGTTATAAGTTAATGTATAAAGAAGATAGATTTGAAAGATCAGAGAAACATCTTGAAAAAGGGGGGAAAGGATGATCCAACAACCAGGGGGGAGCTTTGGAGCTCTGCAAGGAAAACAAGATGGTTACTAGCGTTAAATGGGTGGAGAACAGGACCAACCAATCATATTGAACAAAAATGGTCAAATGCAAAAAGAATGCAGAAAATGGGAATGCAATTAACAAGCCTCTTGTACTTTAGAAAGTATTTCTCTTACCTTTTGTGTCAAATCACTTTCTAAGTACCAGAAAAGTTGTATAAATGTACATACATCCTTTTCTCATTCAAATAGTAGGCTTGGACATTATCAGGTATGCCTGCCTAAGTATTGTTACTTTACTTATGAACCTCTGTAGGATTCTACACAAACATGTCACCAAATGCCTTGCTTGTTTGCCTGCAACCTTCTTTGATGTTATTGGAATGCTTGTTGTAATCCCTGATCTTGAAACTCTTGGCCAGCTGTTGAAATTTAATTGCAAGGAAAATTCAATTTGCTGTTCAACAATACTTGCAACTTTTTCTTCAATTTCTTCTGTTTGTTGCTCTTCTACTTGTTCTGTTCCTTCACAACCTGGATCATAATTTTTCATTATTCTAATGTAACATCTGTGATTAATTAACTTAATGGACAACCTTTGTACCGTATCAATTGCCTGTACATTCAGCCAAGCAAATCCTCTCACATCCCTCTGCTTGGTTGGTATTGAGTACAATGGTGTACCAACACAAAAGAAGTATTCCTTGGGCAGTCCTCTCCTCCTAATTGAAGTGACTTGCAACCAAACATGCTTAGATAGAGCACATGCAAGTACATTCCACTGTGCTGTACAAACATATGTTTTTTTAACAGTTGAAGTGACACCAGAGTACACAAGCCCATGTCATTGGCATTCTCAAAGTTCGTAAGAGGCAGGATTCTGTCCCTCCAAAGGCCTGTGAGGACTTTGTAGGATTCTTGGTGTTCTGACTTACTCTTGCTGCTCCGACCTGAGGATGCCATTGTCACACAGTATACATTCTTCTGTCTCTTTGGAGCATTGGGAGAGAAATCCTCACCATGCAATGACTGTCACATTTTGACCATCGTCGACAGGGTCCAAAATACCAAAATTACAACAAAATATGATATTGGACCCTGTACAGTCTGGTACAATTTGACAGCTGCAAGCAATGGAGGTAACTCAAAATATTTGCAGCTCCCACCAGGCAAGGCTGGATTCAAAAAAGAACTTGGACACCAATGATGACTATTTTCTGTCATGTTGTACTGAGCTATACAAGTTTTATACATATGTATTTTTTTACAGAATTTTAGTACTTTCAAATTAATTTGACATGATTTGGTAGCTGGTACTGTTGACTATGTCAATTGTTGATGACACAAGGAACAAGTGTTTATGGCACTCATACCTGTAAGGAGTCCAGTCTGGGATATGTGTACCTTTTGTGGCAAATAGGTTTGGGAGTACCAAGCCTATGATATCTTTATGTAAGTAGAAGTTATACTGACTTTCTACACAAAAATTCTGAAGGCTTCTGAAGCTTGGATGGAGGGCTGACGAGAAAGTTTTTATATACTTGTAAGTGTACTGTGATGATGTGTCATAATAGCCCATCTGTTAGATTCAGTATTTTTGTACAGTTTGTGTGGTATGTTCGGATTATTTTGTTGAACTGTTAATTACGTGTCTGCTCATTTGTTCGGTTAATTAATATTTTTCCAAAGAATTTGTTTTCTTTGTTGATTATTAGTTTTTCACTACCCTTTTATTAGGTTCATTTTTATTAGAACAAATTGTTCGTTGAACGTTCGTAGTTAAGGGTACCTGATTGACAGTTTGTTTTAGATTTCTTAGGATGATACATAA